>WSFP011497468.1:0-14185 GCA_009831015.1 Picea engelmannii
TGAGAAACAATTACGATAATATTCACACAACAATCCCCAAGGTGCAAGTAAGATCTCATAGGAAAATACCCACCTGGTTTGCTGAAGCTGATATTGAATGTCTATCGTAGGTACCACAAGGAATCCCCCTTGTAGTCACCTATTTGGAATCCTAGGAGAGGTTATTATGTCTACCAATTCATAATGAACAGTCGGGGGGTACATTCGACAATCAAGGCTAGAAAATGGGCATGGGAATACCAAACAAAAATCCATGACCCAAAAACTAAGAATAAGTGGTGTAACCCCAAGGACTTACCACTCTTCAAAGCCCCAAACTTGCAATAGTCCCACTAGGCGAAAGGAAGAGGGGAAATCTCATCTGATCACTTCACTTGACCTCATGTTTGACTCACGTGTGAGAGGATATTTATCGACTAACGTTAATTGCTACTACTAGATTTGTACTCTCTCTAGTATTATACAGTCTCATTTAATAGCCTTGGATATTTTACTCACTTCACCCTAATCCAAAGGCGCTATCCTTACACTAATGTTGGTGTGCTATAAAATGGAAAATGTCTAAGTAATTTTATTAAGCACGTTGGTCAATTTTAATGGATTTTCCTTACTCAAAATGGTGTACAAAGATGCAACTGATGATGTAATGACTCGACTCCAAAACCATGCAGAAAGAATGAGATGCAAATATTTTTTCTTTCACTGAATTCTATTTGACGGAAGGAGAAGATGTATTATTCTTCTTAACATAAATAAACATCTAAAAGCATGCAACTTTTCCTTTTCCTTTATCAAATGGAGAAAATTTGAAATGCCAAACTATCAAATCAATGTCCCTGAAATCCCAAAACAGAGACAAGCTCTAAAATATGTACCAAATACACTCCACCTATGAAAGTAGGATTCAAAACTGTTGTTTTCTTCTTTCCAAATGGCATGAAAACTCACAAGAGACTCTTATTTCTCTCTCTCTTTCAATCAAAATGAAAGGATTCAATGACACTTGCAAAGAAATCAAAAGCTAAAGGAGATGAAGAAAACAAGCACCCAAGAAATAAAATATTCAATCACAAGGATGTCTTCAACACATAAAACTCAAACTTTCAATGTTAAAAAACAAGATTTCAAATGACTTGAAAAAGGTTGTAGTGATGATTGTTGGAACAGATCTGAGAAAGACCCATGAGACTATAAGGAAAGACAGAAAGTAGATCTGGGCTAGATTTGAAGGATGTCCTTTCAAAAGCATTTTTTTAGTGGTTGGTCACGTCTTGTCAGTTAAGACAGAGCGATTGGTCGTACTGTGTAGACGAAGTGAGTCACGACCCTTAGAAATGGTCGCACTGCTCAGTGTGATTTCTAGGTGGTCACATGCTGTAATGGAGAAACTCACGACCAAAATGGGTGTGGTCACTCTGTGTGCACAGGACACTCGTGACCATGATCATACAAGTGTGAAAACTAATATATCTAAGGTAGATCTACCAGATATGGGACTGAAAACTTTCAAACAGACTCGGAAAAGTCTTACGGGCAAAATGAAAACAAAATCGGGGCTTAAAACATGCAAGGATGTTGGGAATATGAATTCAAAAGTTGAAGAAGAAAACAAAATAAACAATAATGGATTCCCCAGTAGAGTCGTTGGTCTGTTGTAGGATAAATGTACCCTGTAGGAGTTACCTCCCTTAGGCTCTTCCTAGACCTAAGACATAATAGAGATGCAAGCTAAAGACTTTCCTAGATATAAATCATACATGAAGCAATCTCTAAGATGAAAGAGTAGAGGACTTACTCGGTAGTTCAATGGTGTTCCTTGCACGCTCCTTGGTCGTTCAATGCTTTGAAGATGTTCTTCACTTTCATGAACGTAATGTTGGCATATTTTACAGGAAAGTGTGTGCTTGCATTGATGGAAAGAACAACAATGTCGATGTTTTACAGGAAAAGCATAAGCTTATAACGAGAAGCGAACAATATGCAGAAACAAGAAATCTTAGAAGACATAGCAAACAATATATAGAAACAATAAAGCTTAGAAGAGATAGCAGTTTCCAGAATTGTAGACGAGGTCCAAGAGACGAACTCACAAGAGGAGCAAAGGTCAAGACCAATGAACACTTAGAAAGTCTTCTGAGTCAGATAAATCATAAGCTCAAGAGGAAGAGCGACAGTGGCCGTTGGATCACCGATCCAAAAGAACAACAATCATTAGATCCAGGGGATTTGCGAGGAGGTTACCGATCGGGGAATATCACTTCAGAAGAATTGGCAACTTGAAAGTTGAATTACCCAAAGCCCGAAATCCGAAATGAATGTGCACCATCGGATCTGGAGAAAATGCAATGACCGTCATATTGAATTAGAGGAAGGACAGGATACGCAAGGGCTGAGATCTGAGATCACGATCACCCGAATACCCATTGACAGTCAGATCGAATTAATTGAAGGGTAAGTTAAACGGGGCTAAAGAGTTGAGAATTTGATTATCCGAATACCCATCAGCCGTTGGATCATTCTAAGTGGAAGGAAAAGATAAGCTAGAAGATCTACATCACATACATATAGAGCCATTGATCTAAGATCCCGATCCAATGAACGTCATTCGTTTCGGGTATAAATATGTGAGGAGGTTACTCTCTGGAAAAAATCTCACTTCAATACGTCAGTTTGAGATTTGAAATCTCCGAAGTTCGGAGACCCAGAGAGCCAAAATACATTCTCAACCATCAGATCATCCGAAGAAGATCACAATCGTCCGATAATTCTAAAGTGGAAGGATAGGATAAGTTGGGTAAAGGGCACGCTAATCTCAGCGGTCGAGAATCAGGGACTTAGATCTACGGACGATAGGGCATATCAGACCCCCCCGAGCTTTCTGCCTTTAACCGTGTGGGGGGGGGGTCCGAGTTGGTGGTATTTTCCTTGTGGGACCCTCATACATATCACCTTTATGTTAACTCAGACCCCCCTCGCTCATTACCACTTACCACCTGACCCCCCCTCCGATTAAACCACCAAACCACTCATACATACCACCTCCATGCTCTGATGTCACACTCCACTACCCGCTACATGTCACACTCCACTACCGCGCTCTGCCTCCACATTCCACTACACTGCCTACATGTCTCACCCACGTCAATAGACCACCTCAACAAGGACATGTGGCAGAACACATCAGCAAGAACATGAGTCATCTGATCTGAAAGATCACTTCGGGTGTATTCTCAACCGTTGATCGTAGTACAGTGGAAGGATAGTGTAAGTTTGAGAAGTTGAAATTCCGAAGTTCCGAAGGGCGAAGTTCTGACAGCTGTCCATCTCAATGTTTGATTAAGTCCTAGCCATCAGATTGAACAATGAAAGGATGAGTGTAAGGATAAAATCTGACCATTGATTTGTTTCTGTGAAATAAACCATCTGATCTGATTTGTCCATTTCAGGATCACCGTCAAGATCGTAAGATCGATGGTCCCATCGCATTGCGGGGCCAGAACATGCTCGGGTCTTAATTTTTCATGATCGAGCCACAATCAAAACCACGGTTTTGGAGAAAGGACACGTGGAGGCTCGTAGTGAATTGCGGGGCGAAAAGTGGGTTGCCCTCAAACCGCCTATGGGTGTGCTCACAATTGCGTGGTCACATGAAGTTCATAGCCCAAGGTCATATTGTGAAAAGGAGCTAGTGCTCACTAGACCAAGATTGGGAAGCGCCTTTTGAATAGGCGTTTGGTCACCGCCAGTGGTCATGTGAAGGAAGGGGCTTAGAAGCCAAAGAAGCCAAAGACGACTGGTTGTAATTGACAGAGAAGATGAAGAGTTTCGACTACTATAGAAGCCAAGGAATCTCAGGATAATGCCCATTGATGATGAACACACTGAGCATAACCGCCAAAGAATTTGAAGAGCTTCAGGGTGATCACTAGAGGAATTGAAGAGTCTCGAGGTAACTACCAATGGGATGAAGAGTCTTCATAGAGACAATTGATAGATGGAAAAGCATCGAAGACTATAACTGCCATAGAAGCCAAATAATCTCAGGATAACGACCACTGATGAAGAGCAAACTCAACATGATTGCCTGAGAGAACAAATATTTAGGTGTATGATCTAGCAGAGGATTTGGCATGATAAATATACGCATAACTGAGAAGATATGGTTGCTTCAGTTGAGAGTTATTCATGCGGGTAGAAGCATGTTGTGTGCAATAGCTGAAACACACAAAAGAGGCATATCACATAGAATGGAAATAATACACAAAGAATAAAGCATAGAAGAAAGACATAGAACAAACATGCATATCTGAGAGAGGAAGAGAAAGCCGAGGTGCACATGCAGAGACAAAGTAGAAGATCAGGAAGCTCAAGAAGATGCGAGCAGGAAGACACTGATGCAGGCAGAGCAAAGCAGTATAGCAGAACAATGATGAGACTGGTAAGCCCTTTGACAAACACTGTATCACTATAAAAAGTTTCAGTAACAAAGTTTTTATAATCATGGTGGTAGGGTGGTTCTAGGGAGGACTGTTGTCCTTAGAGTTTCAAGTGGGTGCTTGAACACAGGGAGTTGTAGCTTCCATCTGGTTGCAGCAAAAAAAACTAGGGTGGTAGGGTGGTGTAAGGGAGAACTATTGTTCTCTGTTATACAGGTTGGTGCCTGTGTAACTGGAAGTTGGTGATTCCATCCAGTTGGTGCTGGAACACTCAGGAAGTTGGTGCTTCCATCCAGTTGGTGCTGGAACAATTAGGGAGTTGGTGCTTCCTTCTAGTGGGTGCTAGAGAAACCAGAGAGTTGGTGTTCTCAACAAGTTGCTGCTTGTAAACCAGAGGTGGTAGCCTCAAAAGGAGTTGGTGCTCATAAGAATGATAATGTACATAAAATAAAGATTACTTATAATATCAAGAAGAAGAGGTTTTTCCCTTTATGGGTTTCCTTAGGAAATATCTGTCTCTTTATATTTCATGTGTGTGATTGATGTTGAATATTCTATTGCTTACTTCCCTGCATTATTTTGATCGTCATTGAGTGTTCTGTAAAGTGTTTTAAATGGGCATAATTGTTTAAGCATAGTAACAACTGATTCACCCCCCTCTCTCAATTGTCCAACAATTGGTATTAGAGCTGGTTCCTTTTATTTAAAGGTAGATCAATAAACTTAAACATGACAAGTCATGAATGAACTTCAACCAATAAGCCCCCCTTGTTCAATGGAACAAACTTTGGATTCTGGAAAGTTAGGATGAGAACCTACATAATGGCTTTAGGTGCAGATGTCTGGGATGTGGTAGAGACTAGTTATGTAAATCCATTTATACTAGCTAATAAGGATGACAAGCTAGAATTCAGCTTCAATGTTAAGGCTATGAATGCTATTCTGAGTGGGCTTGCAGAAGCAGAATTTGTAAAAGTTATGCATTTAGAATCTGCCAAATAAATGTGGGACAAAATCATTAGCATTTATGAAGGTAATGAGAAGGTAAAGGATGCCAAGCTTCAAACCGACAGATTACAGTTTGAACAACTAAAGATGAATGAGGATGAAACAATTAATAATTTTTTCTTAAGAGTTGAGGAGCTTATGGATGCCATGAAGGGTCTTGGTGAGAAAATTGAAGACTTGTTTTTAGTTCAGAAGATTTTAAGATCTCTACCAAATAGATTTAATCCAAAAGTTTATGCAATAGAAGAACTGAATGATCTTAAGACTTTGTCTATCGATCAACTTCTAGGAACTCTAACTTCTTATGAAATGAGGATTAGTAAGGATAAACCCACCTGTAGAGAATCATCATTTAAAGCAGATAAGAATGAGGATTTTGAGCCTGATGAAATTGAAGCAAAATTTGTGAGAAGACTAAAGAAAGGATCAGGCAAGTAACAAGGAAAATTTCCCTTCAAATGTTTTAACCATGGAAAGATAGGTAACTTTGCATCTAAGTGTCCACAAAAGAAGAAGGACCATAACTCTGAAGGTGAAGAGAAGTACAAATCCAAGAGATTTGGTAAAAATAAAAGTTTATGTGTAAACAATGATGACTCCTCAGGAGACACAGATAGTGATTCTTCTTGTGAAGATAAGGTTAATGACTTTATTCTTATGGCCAAAGAGGATTATGATAATGAAATCATAGGAAGTGATGAAAATGATGAAGAATATGTCGTTGACTTGGAAGGAGAACTTATCAGTGCCCTAGAAGAAATTGCTAGACTCAGATTTAAGAAGAAAAAACCAAAACAATTGCTGATACAGTTCGAGAAAGACAATAAAAAACCTGATGAAGACTTTGCCTTGCTAAAAGTGGAGTTAGAAGAGGCAAATAAAATAGAGGACACTATGAAACAACAATTATTAGAGAAGAAGGGAAGATGTGAAGCCTTGGAAGAAGAGGTAGTAAAAACTAGGAAAGAGATGGAGATGTTTAAAGCATTATATCTCCAAAATATTCCAATCATTAAAGCCTCAGCATAACTAAATGAAATTTTGAGCAAACATAGATCTCCTTTGTTGAAGACTGGTTTAGGCTATGTAAGTGGTTCAAGTAGCAAACAACCAGAACTCAAAGATCCAGTAAAGATGATCAAGTTCCAAGTCAACAAACAATCAGACCATGTGAGTACTTCGCCACCAAATAAAGACAAGATGATCCCTGATAAAAAACAAATATATCAGAAGATGGAGCAAAAAATGCCAAGAAGAAGGCCATCCTTCAGGTACCAAAATTTCTTCCATGGTTACTGTTTTACTGCTTTAATTTTGGTCATAAGATTGCAAATTGTCAAATTGAGTTTAGAGACATGCAACTGAGGAGATCAAGAAATAACCAATCTCTGCAACATAGAACTAAAAAACCAATGAGTAGACAAAGTTGCACCAATCATTTTGACCTATTGAACAATGAGCTCGAATGCTATAACTGTCATAAGTTCGGGCACAAAGCTACAAACTGTCATCTAAAGAATTACAAAGCAGATCCAAGGATAAAACCCTTAGCTAGAAATGCCAACACTTGGAAAAAGAAAGATAGTGAAAAATGTAGTCTAGTACTTTCAGCACAAAAAAAAGAAGACCCCTGGTATATAGACAATGGATGTTCCAAGCACATGATTGGAGACAAGGATAAGTTGAACTTTGGAAATGATGAACCAGGTAAAATCAAGGGTAAAGGGACGGTGAGTTTGAGTAATGGTAAAGGAAAATCCCAGGATGTTTTGCTTGTATATGGGCTGAAACATAATTTGCTCAGTGTAAGTCAAATGTGTGACAGAGGATGTGAAGTGGTGTTCACTTCCAAAGATTGTAAGATAAAGTCTGTAAACTCAGGACAAGTGGTGGGTAAAGGCATAAGGACATATAATAATGTAGATAGAGAAGAGTGTCATCTAAGAAAACATGATATAGGAGACTTGGACATCTAAACTTTGACCACTTAATCAAGCTCAAAAATCTTGAGGAAATAAAAGAGCTTCCAAGAATATCAAAGCCACAAGATTATGTGTGTAAAGCCTGCCAAGTAGGAAAGCTAATCAGGACACAATTTGAATCCAAGAGCTCTACTTCAACAGAGAAACCACTCCCATTAGTTCATATGGATTTATGTGGACCATCAAGACAGGAAGGCATAGGGAAGAAAAAGTACTTCATGCTGATCATTGATGATTACTCCAAATTCACTTGGGTTGTTTTTCTCAAAGAAAAAGCTAAAGGATTTGAGAAATTTAAAATATTTAAGGCTTTAATTGAGAATAAAAAAGGCAATATATTAAAGGTTGTAAGATGATACATAGGAGGAGAATTTATATCAAGTGATTTCAAGGAATTATGTGATAAACATGGGATCAAAAGAGAATACACAATCCCAGGAACTCCACAACAAAATGGAGTAGCTGAGAGGCAAAATAGAACAGTTCAACAAATGGCCAGGTTAATGATGAATGAGAAGAACATTGGTCAAACCTACTGGGTAGAATCAATACACACAACAATCCATATTCTTAACAAATCTCACCTTAGACCACACAGTGACAAGACACCTTATGAACTGTGGTATGGAAGACCTACTTCAATCAAACACTTCAAAGTCTTTGGGAGTAAGCACTACATAAAGAATAATAATGAAAACCTTGGAAAGTATGATAACAGGGCTGATGAAGGCATCTTCTTAGGGTATGCTACAAACAACAAAGGATACATATGCTATAATAAGAGGCTGCATAAATTGGTTTATTGTATTGACATAAAAGTTGATGAAGGAATCCTAGTAATTAGAGAGGTGATCAATATTGAATCAACCACAAAGGATATAGTTGAAGATGAAGATGAACAGGTCCAAGGATTAGAAAAATAAGACTTTGAGTCAGATGAAGATACAAACACTCAGGCATACTCAAATCAGCAGACAACATCAAATCCCTCCTCCAGAATTACTCAAAAGAATCATCCTGCAAGTCAGATAATTGGTGAGAAAGGAAAAGGTGTACAAACCAAGAGAAGGATAATCAAAGATACCGAGCAATAACATATAGCCTTCATATCCATGGTGGAACCCAAGAACTTCAATGAAGCCAATGAAGATGTAAATTGGTTAAAATCAATGAATGAGGAACTGGATTAGATTGAGAAGAACAATACTTGGGAGTTTGTTCCTAGACCGACAAATAAAAATGTAATTGGCTCCAAATGGGTTTTTAAAAATAAAATCAATGAAAAAGGATAAATAGTTAGGAATAAAGCCAAATTGGTCTGTAAAGGATATGCTCAAATAGAAGGACTGGATTTTGATGAAACATTTGTGCCTGTAGCAAGTTTAGAAGCTATTAGAATGTTTCTTGCCTATGCTTGTCATAAGAAGTTTAAAGTCTATCAAATGGATGTCAAGTCATATTTTCTAAATGGAGATCTAACAAAATAAGTCTATATGCAACAACCAAAAGGTTTCCAACTGTCAGATAACCCTGACTTTGTTTGCAAGCTGAAGAAAGCATTATATGGGTTGGAACAAGCTCCTCGTGCCTGGTACTACAAACTAGATAAGTATCTTCAAGACAAAGGGTTCAAGAGAGGAATAGTTTACAACAATCTATATATCAAAACATAGGGTAATGATTTTCTCATTGTGTTGGTCTATGTAGATGACATCATCTTCGGAAGTAATAATGCTTCACTGGTAAAATGGTTTGCTTCTGCCATGCAATCTGTATTTGAAATGTCTATGATAGGGGAACTGTCATTTTTTCTTGGTCTACAAATTAATTAGAGGTTTGAAGGACTATTTCTTTCTCAGGAGAAATATCTAAGAGAAATATTGAAAGGGTTTCAAATGGAGGATTCTACACCTGTGAGCACATCTATGGTCACTGGATGCAATCTAAGCAAGGATGATGACTCACCTAATGTTGATCAGAGTTCATATAGGTCTATGATAGGTAGCCTATTGTACATCACAACATCTAGTCCAAACATAATGCATGTTGTTGGAATGGTAGGAAGGTATCTGTCTGCACCTAAACATAGTCATTTGATAGTCGTCAAAAGAATATTCAAATATTTGAAAGGAACAATGAACTATGGCCTATGGTATCCTAGGAATTAGAATTTTCAATTATCCGTCTATTCAGATGCTGATTGGGCTAACTGCATGGATGAAAGGAAAAGAACGAGTGGAGGTGCATTCTTCTTAGGAGATTCCCTTGTAGCATGGTTGAGAAAGAAGCAAGGTTCCATTTCCTTATCGACTACAGAAGCTGAGTACATTGCAGCTACCACTTGTTGTACCGAAGTATTATGGATGATTCAAACACTTGCAGACTTGGAGGTAAAATATACTGCACCGATCCCAATTCATTGTGATAATACTAGTGCAATTAGTGTGTCAAAGAATCCTGTATTTCACTCCAAGACCAAGCATATACCCATCAAGTATCACTTCTTGAGGGAACATGTGACCAACACTATTGTTTATTTGCATTATATTCCATCCAAAGATCAGATTGCTAATATCTTCACTAAACTGCTTGCAAAATCTCAGTTTGAGTATCTATGCCAGAAGTTGGGCGTGACCCCATTATCAACCTAAGAGAGTCCATCCTGTCAGGGGGAGTATGTGTTGGTTGAATATCTGATACCTCCGCAAAGTACTTTAACAACTCAGGGGGAGCATGTTTTCTTTGAAATTGATGTCAAAGGGGGAGAAAATGAGTGGTCCAGATGTTACAGTTGGAGGTCCAAGCAACAACCTTTTAGGGTTGCCATCAATGCCAAAGGGGGATATTGTTAGCATATTTTACAGGAAAATGTATGATTTTCATTGATGGCAAGAACAACAACGTCGAATTTTTGCAGGAAAAGCATAAGCTCAGGAGGAGAAGAGAACAATATGCAGAAACAATAAATCTCATAAGAGATAACGAACAATATGCAGAAACAAGAAACCTCAAAAGAGACAGTAGTTTCCAGAATTGAAGATGAGATTCAAGAGACAGACTCGTAGGAGGAGAAAAGGTCGAGACCCGTGAACACTTAGAAAATATTCTAAGTCAGAGAGATGATAAGCTCAGGAGGAAGAGTGACAGTGGTCGTTGGATCACTGATCCAAAAGACTAGCAACCGTTAGATCCAGGGGATTTGCGAGGAGGTTACCATTCGAGGAATCTCACTTCGGAAGAATTGATAACTTGAAAGTTGAATTACTCGAAGCCCAAAATCTGAAATAATGTGGACCATTGGATCTGGAGAAAATGCAATAACCATTAGATTGAATTAGTAGAAGGACAAGATAAGCAAGGGTTGAGATCTGAGATCACGATCACCCAAATACCCGTCGATCGTCGGATAAAATTAATTGAAGGGTAAGTTAAATGAGGCTAAAGAGTTGAGAATTTGATTATCCGAATACCTGTCACCAATTGGATCAAACACGAATTTCTGTCAACCGTTGGATCATTCTAAGTGGAAGGATAGGATAAGCTAGAAGAGCTGCATCGTAGATAGATCGAGCCGTTGATCTAAGATCCTGATCCAACGAACGTCATTCATTTCGGGTATAAATATGTGAGGAGGTTACTCTCTGGAAACAATCTCACTTCAAGACGTCAGTTTGAGATTTGAAATCTCTGAAGTCCGGAGACCCGGAGAGTTGAAATATGTTCTCGACCGTCGTATCATCCAAAGAAGATTGCAACCATCAGATTATTCTAAAGTGGAAGGACAAGATAAGTTGGGTAAAGGGCATGCTAATCTCAGTGGCTGAGAATCAGGGACTTAGATCTACAGACTACAGGGCTAACAGAACTCCCTGAGCTTTCTTCCTTTAACCGTGGGGTGGGGGGTGGTGGTGGTCTGAATTGGTGGTATTTTCATTGTGGGACCCTCATACATGTCACTTTTATGTTAACTCGGACCCCCCTCACTCATTACCACTTACCGCCTAACCCCCCTCCGAGTAAACCACCAAACCACTCATACATACCACCTCCGTGCTCTGACATCACACTCCACTACCCGCTACACGCCACACTCCACTACCACGCTCTGCCTCCACATTCCACCACACTGCCTACACGTTTCACCCATGTCAACAGACCACCTCAGTAAGGACATGTGGCAGACCACGTCAACAAGAACACGAGTCGTCCGATCTGAAAGATCACTTCGGGTGTATTCTCAACCGTTGATCATAGTACAATGGAAGGATAGTGTAAGTTTGAGAAGTTGAAATTTTGAAGTTTCGAAGGGAGAAGTTCCGACAACCGTCCATATCAATGTTTGATTAAGTCCTAGCCATCAGATTGAACAATGAAAGGATGAGTGTAAGGATAAAATCTTACCATTGATTTGTTTCCATGAAATAAACCGTCTGATCTGATCCATCCATTTCATGATCAACTTCAAGATCATAAGTTCGACAGTCCCATCGCATTGTGGGGCCAGAACATGCTCGGGTCTTATATTTTCGTGAGCGGGCCGCAATCGAAACCATAGTTTTGGAGAAAGGACACGTGGAGGATCATAGTGAATTGCAGGGCAAAAAACGAGTTTCCCTTAAACCGTCTATGGACGCACCCATAATCGCGTGGTCATGTGAATTTCATAGACCCAGGTCATATCATGAAAAGGAGACAACGCTCACTAGACCGAGACCGGGAATCGCCTTTTGAAAAGGTGTTCGATCACCGCCAGTGGTCACGTGAAGAAATGGCTTAGAAGCCAAAGAAGCCAAAGATGACTGATTGTAACTGGTAGAGAAGACGAAGAGTTTCAACTGCCAGAGAAGCCAATGAATCTCAGGATAACACCCACTGATGATGAACACACTGAGCATAAATGCCAGAGAATTCGAAGAGCTTCAAGGTGATTGCTAGAGGAATTTAAGAGTCTTGAGGTAACTACCAGTGGGATGAAGACTCATCATAGAGACAATTTACAGATGGAAAAGCATCGAAGACTGTAACTGCCAGATAAGACAAAGAAACTAAGGATAACGACCACTGATGAAGAATAGACTTAGCATGATCACCAAAGATAACAAAGAGTTAGGTGTATGATCTGGTAGAGGATTTGGCATGATAAATATATGCAGAACTGAGAAGAGATGGTTGCTTCAGTCGAGAGTTATTCAAGTGGGTAGAAGCATGCTATGTGCAGCAGCTGAAACGCATAGAAGAGGCATAACACATAGAATGGAAATAATACACATAGCATAAAGCACATAAGAAAGACATAGAACATACATCCATATCTGATAGAGGAAGATAAAGCCGAGGGGCGCATGCAGAGACAGAGCAGAATATATAGAAGCTCAAGAAGATGCAAGCAGGAAGACACTGATTCAGGAAGAGCAGAGCAGTATAGTAGAATAGTGATGAGACTGATAAGCCCTTTGAAAAACACTGTATCACTGTAATAAGTTCCAGTAATGAAGTTTTTATAATTAGGGTGGTAGGGTGGTTCTAGGGAGGACTATTGTCCTCAGAGTTTCAAGTGGGTGCTTGAACACAGGGAGTTGTAGCTTCCATCTAGTTGTAGCCAGAAAAACCAGGGTGGTAGGGTGGTGCAAGGAAGAACTATTGTTCTCTGTTATACAGGTTGGTGCCTGTGTAACTGGAAGTTGGTGATTCCATACAGTTGGTGCTGGAAAACTTAGGAAGTTGGTGCTTCCATCCAGTTGGTGTTAGAACAATCAAGGATTTGGTGCTTCCTTCTAGTGGGTGCTAGAGAAACCAGAGAGTTGGCGCTCTCAACAATTTACTGCTTGTAAAACAGAGGTGGTAGCCTCAAAAGGAGTTGGTGCTCATAAGAATGATAATGTACATAAAATAAAGATTACTTATAATATCAAGAAGAAGAGGTTTTTCCCTTTATGGGTTTCCTAAGGAAATATCTGTCTCTGTATATTTCATGTGTGTGATTGATGTTGAATATTCTATTGCTTACTTCCCTGCATTATTGTGATCGTCATTGAGTGTTCTGTAAAGAGTTTTAAATTGGCATAATTGTTTAAGAACAATAACAACTGATTCACCCCCTTCTCAGTTGTCCAACATGTAAATCTGCACATATAAGAACACCAACAAACACCTCTCACAAGATCAAATGTAATATGTATCAATCACTATTAGTTCTTATAAAATGACATAAATACATGAAATAATAATTCTCTATAAAGATTATAATCACCATATACAATAAATTAGAGGGGGAAATCATGTGCATCTTCTATTAATAAATCAAAAAGCTTACAACTTATAGAGAAATATCTTGATGAAGCTTCTCCCAATTTCCTTTCCCAAGATCCGTAATCAATCTGACATTATAAGTTTACTCTTTCTTTTCTCCCCCCTTTCCCCATGAGAGGCCCTCAATATATATGATTAAAGAGATGAGATGGTGGATAACTCTTAGACACTCAAAATAACAAGCTTATCGAGGTCGAATTACAAGAAACCTGAGCTTGATCCCATCTCATTGTAACCATTCCTATTTTGAGAGTGACAAACCTAGTCCTGCCTTACATTCCCACAAGATGTGACCAATCATAATTTTCAAGAGAGCAAGGTGCGACCATCAATTTGGGTCACGATCTGTAAAAGGACAACTCACGACCATGCAAAAGTATGGTGTATACTCAAGGTAAAAGTGACATAACTCAATGTTTCGACCTAATAACCTCTAGAGAATATCCATCA
>WSFP011497469.1:0-14185 GCA_009831015.1 Picea engelmannii
TGAGAGATTCTTACCTTTCATCATACTGCGTGCACACTCTACCAGAGTTCTGTTTTTCCTTTCAGCGACTCCATTTTGTTGTGGAGTGTGAGGTACTGTAAACTGTTGTACTATTCCATTATCTTTGCAATATTTGTTGAAGTCCCCTGATTTATACTCTCCCCCTTGATTTGAATGGAGGATTTTGATGTATTTTCCTGTCTGCTTTTCCACCATGGTTCTGAACTCCTTAAAGTACTCGAAAACATCATTTTTTCGTCTAAGGAAGTAAACCCATGTGTATCTTGTGAAATCATCAATAAATAACAGAAAGTAAAATGTACCTCCTAAAGACCTAGTCTGCATAGGCCCACAAACATCAGTATGCACAAGATCTAACACATCTCTCTTTTTCTTATTAGGATTATAGGGGAATTCATCTCTGTGCATCTTTCCTAATGAACATCCATCACAAACAACTTTCTCATTCTTTAACATGGGAAGTCCTTCAACCATATTATTTTTCTGTAATAACAATAAATCAGGATGATTTATGTGTCCATACCTTTGATGCCAAAGAATCTATGTTGGCATAGTGGCAGAAGTCAGTGCATGATGTGCTTTGCTTGTAACATCAAGTTTGTATAGACCTCCTACTCTGACACTTGTTGCAACAGTTCGGAAGTGGTCCAGCAGATCCTTCACTATGAAATAATTCTTGAAGAATTCAACCTTCAAGTTCTGATTTGTAATGGTGGACACAGAGATAAAAATTTTCTTTATTCTTGGCACATACACCACATTGCGAATGTGACAAACAATACCATTCATCAATGTCACAGGTATGTCTCCATATCCCTTGATCTTATGAGCATGGTCATCTCCAAGATATATGTTGGCACCATTCTGTGTTTCTTTAAAATTAGCATACCAATTTTTATTACAAGTCATATGTACTGATGCTCCGAAATCCACAAACCAGGCATCAGAATCATCAGTTTCAGCAGATAAAGTAGCGTTAGACACAAACAGCCTAAGATCCCGTGAGTCAAAATTCAGTGGCTCATCAATATCATCACTAGCAATAAATAATCTGTGATCTATATTTGAAGATTTTTCTGCATAATGACCTAAATGTGTTCTAGGTTTATTCCTAGCCTCATCACTTTTCTTCTTATGACAGTCCTTAACCATATGTCCAGGTCGAACACAATAAAAACAAGTCTTTGACTCATTCCTATCAAATTGCATACCTTGATTTGGAGATTGTCTTCTCTGCGATAAATTGCGTCTCCGCCATGAACTGCCTCTCTCCCATGAACTGCCTCCTCTGCCTCTTACTCCTAATCTCCCTCTTGTAGATCTATTATTTGACCACAGTGCCAAATCTTTACTCTGAGGCTTAAGATTCCCGCACCTCTCTTTCTCTTGTAGCAAAATACCTGTCAATTCTTCAAACATAGGAGGTTTCTCCCTTGCTGCAAGACCTGTTATGAACATATGATAATCTTCTAGCATACCATTTAAGGTAATAGTCTATAGATCAGTGTTGGAAACAATTTCCCCTATATTGACTAGCTTGTCTTTCACCTATTTAATGCGACCCAAAAATGAACTAACAAATTCATTTCCATCCATCTTAATGCCTAGCAATTTAGTTTTCAGGAACAAAATGTGATTTGTGTTGCTAGTTTCATACAATGCTTTAAGAGTTGTCCATGTTGCAGCAGAAGTTGTAGCATCTCTAATATGTTGAATTATGCTATCTTTAACTGACATGCGCAACAATACCTTTGCCTTGTTTTCGCGCTTCTCCCAGTCTTGGATCTGTGTTGCTGTCACACCTACAGCCGTATCAGGTTTCAGTTCAGTTCCCGTCGCAATGTTCCAGACACTATAGCCCTCCATGAGCGTCTGCATCTTGAATTTCCAGTTAATCAAGTTCGAGCCATCTAACTTGTTGGCTTCCTTGAGGTAGGTCTCTGCCAGCAGATTCACCGTCATTGAAATTTAGTCTCTGGAAGAAAATCACCAAGGATATGCAACTTTTTGTCGAGTGTTCTCTTGTGATGAGCAGTCCGTCGCTCTGCTTTCGGATCCACTAGTCCAAATCTACCTCTATTCTCAACTTAAATCATGCATGCATCTTAATATCCAAAATATCCACTTTTTAAAAAAAAACTTATAACTCCCTCCTTATATATAAAAAATAACCAACATATAACTCCACCTTTTTAAAGAAAAAACTTATAACTCCACTTTTACCAAGATAAAATATAAATTTCATTAAAAAAGATTTGTGATCCTTAAGTCACAACTCCACCTTAAGTCATAACTCCACCTTTTTCTTATGAAACTATCATAAAGTTCCTTTAATAAACTTTATAACTCCACCTTTACCTCTTAAAAATTAAAGCTCATATAAAGACTCATATATAAAGACTTTTATATAAAAACTCCACGATTTTCTCATGGCATGCAAACTCACACTCCAAACTCCATGCATGCAAGAATATTCACCCACACAGTAAAAATGAAAAACTTACGCTCGTAAAAAAAAAACTCCAACACATGCAAACTATATAAACTTTTAAAATTCAAGATTTTCTTTCCACGCATGCGTAAATACCATGGTTTCCACACCTCACGTTGAAGTTGACTGCAGGGAGTCTGCACCTCACCCTTTACTTAGTTGCCAGGAGTTCGCAGGTCTTGAGTGCTCTAGTTGCGGGGAGTTCGCAGCTCTCGAATACTCTGGTTGCGGAATTGTGAAGGATGTTCTCACTTAAATGCATAGCAGGCTGCGAATTTTTTTGGTTCCGAATATGCGTGAAAGTTTGAGTAATATAGGTTCACACCTTACTAGAGGAGAGACTTGCGAACCTCTAGAATTTACGCACCTCACTCCCGTGGCTCTGATACCAGGATAAAATAAACCATACAAACAAACACAGTGAGGCTACGCTCACTTCTGTATTCTTTAATGAAGACGGATTACATCTTTATATAGGAAAAGACTCTCTAGAGTCGGTTACATGCAAACCAAAGACAACTAGACTTTTAACTAAGAACTAACTCTTAACACGCCTACAACTGACTCTCACAACTGAAGCTTATAACTGGTGCTTATAACTGACGCTTACAACTGGCGCTTTCTCCATTATTTCCAAGTATTCCGCTAAAATACAAATTTAATTTTGTAGTGTTTGTTCTAGTATTTCCATATAAATAAAAGAGCACCTCAATTTTCATCTACTGCTACCAACGGTTTGGATGTTAAGGATTTTACAGCATATAAGATTTCAACATCATGTCTTATTTCCATTTGACATATGTATAGCATGTTACAGTTCAAGTGCCTGAACTTGTCATGAAGGGACGTTAATAATAATAAACGTCACTCGCGTGTTAGGTAATAATAAACAAAACATGTTGAATATGATAGGCTTTTACACCTCCCCTTCTTTTAACTATTTAAAATTAAAATAGTAAACTAGGACAACCATAAAAATTAAAATAATAAATAAAATAGCATAATCACAAATAATAAATTAGCACAACCACAAGTCAGTCACTTGTTGCTGGTGAATGCCGAAATATCCGAGTCGTGGGTATTAAATAACTGCAGAACCATGTGCATTAAATAATTGACAGGGGAAGACTGTGCATTAAATAATTGATGGGGGAAGACGACGCGGTAAGAGCTTCGGGAAAGAAAATCCCGCCCAGTAAATAATAGTTGGAGTAAAAATCGTGGCTGGTAAACTTGGGCTCTTTAGAAAATGAAACATTAATTACTCTCAGAGGTGGCAATCGACTAGCTATCATAGAAAATTTTAAATATGATTAAGTAAAAGTAAAAAAATAAACATGTAAATGGATGTCTTTATAATAGTGAGGAAGTTAGTGGTTGAAATCACAACCATTGATTTATTGGGATGACTAAAAATATTACAACAATATTTAATCTTGTCCATACAAAACTGATTAAGTACTAAAAACATATTAAATGTGCTCATTATCAATAGGTGTACGCCTTTCGACTTAACTAGCACAACTACAGAATTTGTGGTTGACGAAATTCCATAGGCTATGATATGATGGCCAGAAGAAGTAGTGATTTAAATTAAATTTATCATACATTTTGATTTAAATAGGATATTCAAAATTTGCATACCAAAAATTAATATTAATTAAAAAAAAAAAAAATAATATCAATTATTAAATATATAAGCAATATTATATCAAAATAATTTTTAAAGTAAATAATATTAATTATTAAATATATAAGTAATATTAAATTTTAGTATGAAACTTATATTATATATTTAATATTAATTAAAAATGTATAGATAATATTGACACGATTATTTTAATATGTGTTAAGAATTAACTTTAACCCTAATTTTGACCTAATCTTAATGTTTTTAAAAATTCTTCTATGTTTTTAAATTTCTATCTTTTTTTTTTTGCCAATTTGTAACAGGTATCACCAAGAGAATGTTTTCTTTCTTTAATTATCTTGCTCTTCCTCTATGTTGGCTTTTCTTACATGGTCAATTATTATTTGGTCACATACTTTAACCTTTAGCATTATCACACTAAGAGAATGTTCCCTTTCATAAATTCTGGGTCTCTTCCTCCAAGTTACTTCTTCTAGCATGGCCTATTTTTCATTGTTCACATACTTTCTGGTTGGATAAATAAAAAATAGGGTTAATAAGCTTAAATGCTTTCTAACATTTTTTTATTAACTATGATCAATTAGATGACCTAGGCCTATAGGACTAAGATTCAATGTTAATAGCTCAAGCATGAGCAATTATATTTTGTTAAGTAGAACTTAGCTTAAAGTTCACTGAAGCTAATGGAAAAATTGAAAAAAATAAATAAAAGAAAAGTGAAAAATGCCAAAAGTTCCCATGAAAACCACTCACAAATGGTGGGGCACCTTCTCCATAGTTAACCAGAGATCAAAACGTGAAAACCACTCACAAATGGTGGGGCACCTTCTCCATAGTTAACCAGAGATCAAAACGTGGAGCTGGAGCCTGCACCGCTTCAATTAGCATTGCACATCAAGCATTCTTTGCATGTGGCGGCAAGGATGCAGCCTTAGCTTTTTTTTAGAATAAGAACGACAAGAACAGTTTCGCCATCATTCTTATGTTGTTCAAAGGGCTGCATGTTACCGGTTGAGAGAACATTATAAATGGTAAAAATGAGCATATCAAGCGAGTAAGAAATCACATACTGTTAAAAATGAGCATATCAAGTGAGTAAACTAGTGAGCATATCCACAAAATCTGATTTAGAAATGTCAAAAGGGTAATCGAAATCAAAGCTCCCCAGAAAACCACTCACAAATGGCATGGAACCTTGGCCACGACCCACTAGATGTCAAAACTTGTGGCCTACACCGCTTCAATCAGCATTGCACAGTAAGCATCCTTTGCCCCTCAACAATTCCCTCATCCTTATTCGATTGCAAAGAATTGACCTATGACCAGCATTTGTCACTCAACAATTCATCATCTTTCTAAGCGCATTACACAATAGATTCGCGGGTAGAGGAAGAAAACGGTGCCATTAGATGAATCGAAACAACATACCATACGCTAAAAGGTATCCCTCTACACCTTCGACACTTGTCAATCCAGCTAAATGAGAGCCGCACATATCATTACTGCGTTAAGCATAATTTGTCAATCATTTAACTTGCAATCGTAATTTCTTAATCATATTAAGTAAACTTGAAAAAGCAAACACATAATTGTATATCTTTATAAATACAAGGAAGTTAATTTATCAAAATCTCATCTATTGATTAAAGAAGACTACAAAGAATATGTCAACATCTTTAATTGCTAGCTACTAGCACAGCCACAATTATGTGGTTGATTAATGCCGAAAGGTATATTTATTTTCAAACAAACCCTAATTCGCCTATTTCCAAACGTCAGCCAGCAAAACATGAAACGCCAAGATCTTACCACTCTATGCAGATACATAGACATGGAAATAAGTTAGTGAACACAATAATTTTTAAACATGATTAGGTAAATGTAAAAAAGTAAACATATAAACGAATGTCTTTATAACAGCTCGGAAATTAGAGCCATTCATTTATTGTGACGACTAAGAATATTCTAGTCATATTTAATCTCGTCCATAGAAAATGTATTAAAAACTAAAAATATATTAAATGTACCCATTACCCATTACCAATAAATGTACGCCTTTCAGCATAACAAAATTAAAATTTATAATTCAAATATAATTAAATGTTTCAAAAATAATTTAATATGCTCATTTTCAATAAGTGTAATCTCCTTAATAAATACATTCTTGCCAAGAAAGCATTGATATATTTCAAATGGTATACCATGTGCTTAAAACATATTTTGTATAAAAAAGTTATACCCCTAAAAAAAAAACTCAACATTCAAATTGAACTGTCTACTATATGTGAATAAAGAAAATATTAAAAAAAACTAATAATAAATAATTAAATTAATTTTTCCTATTAAAAGATATAATAACATTAATATTAAAACATATAATACATTAATTATCAATATTCCCTCTTTTTAATTGCTCTCGCTTTTTAATTACATAAATTCAAAATACTCTAGTTGTTAGGAAAACTTCATCCTATTTCTAAATCTTATCAATTTTTTCCTTTTTTTCTTCTACAATTCAGCGCAAAGATTTTATCTCAGAAAATGATTTGATTTCAGTTGTTATACTTGTGGAGGATAGGTTTGCACGTTACGGAGATACTCTTCAATGATTTTCGTATCCTCGTCATAGATTTTTTTTATTGAATTTTGTTTTTAGTGTTTAAAAATTATTTTGCCTTTCTCTTTTTTTTTTGGCTCTATAAAGAGGGTTTTCCTCTGGAGTAGTAACAAGTGTCATTGAAAAATAAGTATATTAAAAATTAAGTAAAAATAAAAACTAGCAAAAATATTTGTTCTGTTTTAGTGATGTAGGTTAGTTTTTAAATGAGTATTTTTATTGTTTGGTTTAGTGTAAATACAAATAAACTTTTTTTAAATATGAAGGTATATAAAATGTGATTAAATTGATGATGATGAATTTTAAGAGGGTAAGTGATTACTTGTGATTCTTTAGAATTTTGTTTCTGTACTAAAAAAGAATTAAGAGAAGCTTTCCAAGATCACCATACTTTTGTTGAGTTAAGAGGTTAGGAAGGTTGGTAGTGTGATAAATATTTTGAAAATGAAATATAATATGGGTATAGGCTGGACAATCTAAGAGAAAGTTCTTTTCATCTTCAACCTTCTTAGTGTCACAAAGGTGACACACGCTTTAATCCCATGGCGTTTTAAGGATTGATGAATGCCCAGTTTCACTATGGAGCTCGTGAGAATTTGTTCTTATCTTAGCATTGCTTATTTTCTTCTTTACACTTGGCAAAACAGATAGATAATTTTTTTCTTCTAGATTAGGGTTGATTAGATCTTTATAATACCTTAATTTTCTTTTCTCCTCTAACTCTTTATCACACCACATTTTTTTCTTAAATTTTGATTTGACTTTTTTTTAATAGTATCTTTATTTTGAAAAATGGTTTCTTCCATGATTCCCCAATAGTTTAGCCAAGACCAGGTGTCTTTATGCCATCCTCGCTTGAGTCGATGGTGGTTATGACTTGATTTTGAAGCAATTTTAGGTAGCCTCTTGTCTTACATGTTGTTTAACTTGTTCTTATACATTATGTATCTAGTCATAGCCATGCTCTCAACGAGGGAGAGGCTTGTTTCTAAGAGGAGGATGGGATAGGGTGTATTTCCTTTAATTTTGAGATTATAGGTTATAAAATTCTTTTGTATTTTCTCTATCTTTCTCCAAGATTCACGAGAGATACTACAGCCCCAGACTTTACATCCTTAAAGAATAACAGGCGTAACAAGAGTCACAAAGAGGAGTTTCTTCTTATCCCAACTCCAAAGATCAGTTGATTTACAATTGTTTTCAAGTCCATAATATGCTTTCCATCCCCCAATAATCCTTTTCTCAATGCTATAATTCCAATTGAGCTTGTGTTGAATATCAATTCCAATATATTTGTATGAAATCACTTCTTGCAAGTTGTTGTTGTCATATACAAAGGTATCATAAGGGATATTATTGGATTTAGTAATCATGACCTTAGTCTTATCAGTATTAACAATCATACCCATATTGGAGCAAAACTCCTTGAGGATTCTTAGTTGGTTTTCAAGATCATGGGGACTCCTTGCCATAAGAACGATATCATCGGCATAAAGAAGAAGATTCATGATTATACCAGTGAGAGTAAGGCCAACACAACCTTCTTTTTCCAAGCATTCTTCTAACTTATCAAAGTATTTGCCAGAAAGGGTAGGGGACAAGGGACAACCTTGTTTGACTCTGATATTGAAGTTAATATCTTTTGACCATCCCTCATTGTTTTTAAACTTAGAAATAACGTTCTCATACATCCTTATTGCAGCAGCCCTCAACGCGAGAGGCACTTTTATCTCTTCCAACCTATTCCAAAGTTTTTTCCTAGGAACCATGTCAAAAGCTTTTCTAAAGTCAATAAAACAAAAAAAAATATTGGTTTTAGTGTTGAGGAACTCCTCTGCAATGATCCTAAAGGTAACGAGATGGTCCATAGTTGAATGATATCTCCTAAACCTGACCTAGCCTTTAGCTCTTTTACTATGACTTTCTAGCCAAATGATAATCTTCTTTTCCAAAATAATTCCATAAAGATTGGCTAAAATTGGGCTAATCATAATGGTTCTATAATTAGAGAGAATGTTTTTATCCCCATTTTTAAAAATAGGAACAATGAGGCTTTGCATTCAGGGTTTAAGGAAGCCCTATTTGACTGCTAAATTGAAGAGCTTGTGTATGTGAGGGATAAGGATTGGCCCTCCAATTTTAAAATTTTTAGCTTGGTAGCCTTCAATGTCCTTATCTTTCCCATTTGAGAGCTGCTTAACCCCAAACTCTGTGTCATCTAAGAAAAAAACTTCTTCCTTTGTAGGTACAATATGAATGGTGTACATGGCATTAGGGAACTCGTAAAGACTTTTAAGGTAGGAATTCTAGTCCGGTAAGAGAATCCTATTATTTTCTTTAGTATTTCATTTTAGAATTTGGATCTTGAACTTCTTAGGATCCAACTTGTATAGTTGTGAAAGTTGCTCTTTCTTTTTATTGATATAGTATCTTTTTATCCTTTTAATTAGGGATTTGTACGTATCGATTTTATCGAGTTTTAAGGGCTTATTATAAGCATCCCTAATGGATTTCCTAACAAGTTTACATTCTTTATCATACCAGGGGTTGGTTGTTCTATTATTCTTTTTATAGGACACCTCGAATGAGAACTTGTTAATAGAAGTGGAAAGGATAGTTGTAAAATTATGATAGAGGTCTTCAATGTTGTCTTTATAAGTTAGGAGGTTTAATTTACTATTTAAATCCTTTAAGAAAATGTCAAATTTACTTTTGTCAAAGTGAAAATTCCTTTGATTATCATAATTCTCTTCAATGGTGCTCCTATGCATGGAAAATTTTAGAGTTAGGGTTAAAGATTTATGATCAGAGTCAAGCTCATGGTCATTTAAAAGGTCAAAAGTTTCTATTTGGTTGGAAACAAGGATATCATATATCACATAATCTACAACAATACTACCTAGCCCATGAATACATGTCATTTAGTTGGAGTTTGACCACTTCATTACTCCATTGCAAATTATTAGGTCTTGAGCACTGCATAGCTTGACCAACTCAGTACCAAACAAATTCTCAATTAGGTCTTCAGAGCTTCTTTTGTAGCTATTAGATAAAACAAGGTCCTCATTTAGCCATAAAGGATTATGGTTGGAGTCATCACTTAAAAGAATATCTTCTTTAGTTGTAGTCCTAGAATTAAAGTCTCCTAGCAGGAGGATATTACCTTCATTTTTCAAGTTACAAATATCTTGTTCTAAATTATTAAAGGGACAAATTTTATCTAGATAATTTTTCTTATAAAAAGTAGAATTAATAGGTGCAAAATAACAAATTGATATATACATCTTCTTAACATTGGTGTCTGAAATTTCTATCCAAATTATTGATTAAGAGGGTCAATCTTATGAAGTTGAATGTGAAGAGAAATGATTTTTCTAAGATAACAAGCTATGCCTCCTATCCCTCTACGGTGGGATTTTTTGCTCCATGCCGACCACAAGACAAATCCTTCCATGCTAGGGACCTTAGACTCCTCATGCTCCCAAGTTTCAGCTAGACAGATAATATCAATATCACCAAGGATCCAACTTATCATAGGACCTTTGCGCCATGGAAAGCCACGACAATTCAAAAAAAGGATTCCAAGTGCCCCAAATTCCTATTTAATATTATCCTTCCAGTCTCTATCTTGAACAATAGTTTTTTTATTTCTAATTATTGCCCATTTTCCTTCTTTGGTGTCTTCTTTTACCTTTTGAGCTTCCTTCCTTAATTCACCTTGGTCTTCTGGAATGAGGTCTTCATTTATAAATATTCCCGACCCTTTTAAGCACAGAGATTTACTAAGTATGTTATATTTATGGTCATTACAACTTACTTTGACACAGATCAATCTATTTTTGTGATTAATTATTTTTCGTAGCCTCTTTGCTTCTATGAGGTAAGTTATATCAATTTGTGATTTATTTTTTAATTCTTCTTTTACTATTGCTAGCTTATTCTCCTTTTGTTGTTCTTTTATACCAAAAATTATGAGGTTAAGGATCTTTGTTAGGCTCATGGTCCAATTCGATTAGCTTATTCATTTCCTCTTTGATGGGTTTTATATCCAATTTGTTTTCCATATTACCGAGGGTCAAATTGTTGGTTAATTTTTCTTCTAGCTCTTTAATCATATCTCTCAAGTTGTGATTTTCTTCAACCTCTCCTTCTTGGGTTGATTGTTTATGTTTTTCCATTTCTTGAATTCTATCCTTCATTGTCTTCAATTCACTCTTGAACCCTAAGAATCTATCCTCTATTTGAGTTTGAATAGTATCTTTAATTTTTTTATCAATCATTGCCTCTAGCTCTATTTGGAGTTTTATGTCTCTTTCTTCATTCCTTTTTTCTAATGTTTCTAACTCTATTTGGATTTTGGCATGACTCACCTCATTTCAAATGTCCAAATGCTCAACCCATTGAAGAAGCCAAAAATAATTTATGAAAACCCAGAGAAGTTCGCAGAAACTACAGAGATTATTGGTTCAAAAAGGTAAAAACCAAAGAGAAGTATTATTGGTTCAAAACCCTAGATATGTAATCTAGAAATAAAATATCTCCATATAAAAATAAAAAAAATTCAAGCAAAGAAGTAGTATTCCCAGTGAGAAATATTTTTTCCATTCAAAATCGCAAAAAAATATTATTATTAAATAATTACAATAAAGTAATAAAATACATAACATTTAAAAAGTTTCAAAAAAATAAATATTACATTATGAAGATCATGAGAGATTAATTATTCCAAATAGCATTCATTTGTCATATTTTTCAAAAATTTACAATACAAACATATACTTAAATGCAAATGTTATACATTTAATGCTATTAATTATTTAAAAAAATGGTAAAAATGTTTAAACAATTCTCTCAAAATTAATATTTTAATGCAGATCAATATTTAATTCATTCATATATAAGTGTTTATAGGTTAAATGATGAAATCTCCATTTTCCATCACCCGGACTAACTAAAAAGTGGGAAGCAACTTGTACAATTCAATTCAAAAAATCATTATCAATAATGTAAATATATTTTGTGTAGATTTTTTCTTCCTATGGGTATAACTTATAACTTATAACTACATTAGAATTTTTTATTTTTTTTTAAATTGTGTTTTTTATTGCATTGTAAATGAAAACATCAATATATCAATTCCATAATCATAATTTTAATATATAAATATAAAGAATGACAAATTCTCAAAATTAAAATTGCCAAAGAGATATTTGGATGATTTAAGTTTTCATTATTTTTTAATAATAAAAACAATTATATTTGCAATATATAAGCATTTCTATCTTAGACAGAAATATGGATTTATGCAAATTTAACAAAGCCCTAGTAACATAAAAAGAAAGAAAACTAAAATATTGCCATAGGAGAAAAGCATCACACTTAAATTTTGTCTATTTCACTTTATTCCATATCTATAGCTTCATGATTTCCTTGGATGCTGATAACCCCACTTAGATTCCAGGGTTTTTGCTGAACAATGATTGAAGCAGTTGCATTCTTGAAGCCTGATGATGTACTCAGTGAAATTTGAGCTGCCAAAAAGTGCTTCATAATCTGATTTTCAGATTTTCATGTTCCAAAAGAGCCAATTCTTTACTTTGTTTTACTATGTTTGAAAAATAATTTGCATCTCTTAGTCTTTTGTATTGTTAAATTTACTTGGAAATAATGGAGAAAGCGCCAGTTGTAAGCGCCAGTTATAAGAACTAGTTATAAGCTTCAGTTGTGAGAGTCAGTTGTAGGCATGTTAAGAGTCAGTTCTTTGTTAAGAGTCTAGTTGTCTTTGGTTTGTATGTAACCAATTCGGGAGAGTCTTTTCCTATATAAAGATGTAATCTATCTACATTGAATAATAGAGAAGTGAGCGTAGCCTCACCGTGTGTTTGGTTCGTATATTTTATCTTGGTATCAGAGCAAGGTTGAGGATTCAAGAGATCCAGCTCTCTGAGTTCAATATCTCAAATTAAATTTGAGTAGGGGCGCCGAGCACTCCCCATGCAGCGTGAGAGGAGCATTGAGCTCTCTCGAACTTATAAATATTCGAAATTCGGAGGCCAAGCGCTCCTTTGGTACATGTCTCAAAGAAATGGACCATAAATGCTGGCACTCCTTCTCTAGCCCAGTGCTCCAACGCTCCCCAACAATATTATAGAAGCGTCAGTGCTCACATTCACAGTTTAGAGCAGCGCTGACCAATTTCTTTTGAAAACCGAAGAAGTGAAAATCGTGCATGCCTGAGTTTTCTGTTAAGTGAATATTTGTTACATACGAGTGGATATTTGTTAAAGTGGAGTTATAAAACCTTTTTTTTTGCAGCATTTAAATACTGAGATGGTGTGAAGTTATAAAGTTTATTGACTTTTTTTTATTATTAAAAGTGAATGTATGTGGAGGATTGAAGTTTATTAAAGTGGAAATTTTTGAAGTGGATTTTTTTTATTAAATAAGAGAGGTGACGTTTATTTTGGAGGTTATTATTTTAAAGTGAATTTTTATTCATAGTGGATATATTTTATAAAGAGGTGAAGAGGGAGTTATAAGTTTTTTTTCAAAAGTGGATATTTTGGATATTAAGATGCGTGCATGATTTAAGATGAGAATAGAGATAGATTTGGATCAGTGGATCTGAAGGCAGAATGATGGACTATTCAGCACAGGAGAAAACTCAACAGAAAGTTGCATATCCTTGGTGATTCACTTGCAGAGAATATCTTGCAGTGATGGTGAATCCACTGGCAGAGACCTACCTCAATGAAGCCAACAAGTTAGATGGCTCGAATTTCATTAACTAGAAATTCAAGATGTAGACACTCATGGAGGGATATGGTGTATGGAACATTGCGAATGGAACTGAACTGAAACCTGTTGCAGCTGCAGGTGAGAAAGCAGCACAGATCCAAGACTGGGAGAAGCGCGAAAATAAGGCAAAGGTATTGTTGCGCATGTCAGTTAAAGATAACATAATTCCACATATTAGAGACACTACAAATTCTGCTACTACATGGACAACTCTTAAAGCATTGTATGAAACTAGCAACAAAAATCACATTTTGTTCCTGAAAACTAAATTGTTAGGCATTAAGATGGATGGAAATGAATCTGTTAGTTCATTTTTGGGTCGCATTAAAGAGGTGAAAGACAAGCTAGTAAATATAGGGGAAATTGTTTCCAACACTAATCTAGTGAATATTACCTTAAATGGTATTCTAGAAGATTATCATATGTTCGTAACAGGTCTTGCAGCAAGGGAGAAACCTCCATATTTGAAGAACTGACAGGGATTTTGCTGCAAGAGGAAGAGAGGCACGGGAATCTGAAGCCTCAGAGTAAAGATTTGGCACTGTGGTCAAATAATAGATCTGCGAGAGGGAGATCAGGAGTAAGAGGCAAAGGACACAGTTCATGG
>WSFP011497470.1:0-14185 GCA_009831015.1 Picea engelmannii
GGGGGGGGGGTCCGGAATGAGGTGGTTAAGGCCCCCTCTTGTCTTGTCTCCCTCTCGTGTTGCCGAACCCTCTCACACTTAAAACCACTTACCTCCCCTCGCTTACCGTCATCACCTCCCGATGACAAGTGTCCCCTATTCTTCCTCTCTCATTTCCCTGTCACCTCTCCCACTTCCCTCCTACCTCTTATCCTTCGACACCTATACCTCCTTTCTCCACGCCACTTTCACCCATGTCATGTCCCCTCTCCCTGACCCGTCGCATTGTGGCCTCCTCGTCACCTTCCCGAGGCACATCACTTCATCGTCTGGTGTCACAGCCCCCCTTCTCTCCGCCTCCTGGCTCTCACACCTCAAATCCCACGAGTTCTACCACGTCCGTCCACATGGCCCCTCCCATCTCATCATCCTCTCACCTCCTGCCAAGTGCCTCTCTCTCCCAGTCACCTCCACCTGTATGGTTGTCCCTACTTTCCCTCCGCCTTCCATGCTTTCACTTCACCTCAGCACACCTTCTGCCATCCGTTGTCCCCTGCCTTCGTATCACTTCCACATGAGTTCTTCCTCGTCTCACCTTCATAGTGTTGGCGCCTTTTCCCTCCTCCCTAGATCCCCGTCCAAGACCGCCATCTGGGTTCCCCCGCAGCAGTCCAATGAAGCAGCAATAGCCAAAGAGAGACCGCCACGTCCTGCAGGTGCATAGATGACTAAGCCTTACCCGATCCCAAGAAAGCAGTTAATGTAAATATGGAAGGTGGGCGAGACATTGTCTCCTCCCATAAATGGAAGGTCAAAAAAGGACAAAGCATAGAAGGTGACTTTCAGTCCAGTCTGACAAAGACTGCGTCTGACAAGCGATTGCATGGGCAGTTTGCCGAACATATGCATGCGCAGTCTGGTCGAAGTGACCTAAGCGTCGTGCCATGGAAACGCGAGCAAGTTCCTGTTACGAAAGTTTTGAGTATATGTAGGCATTTTTGGCCATTTTGTAAGGCATTGATGGTAGAGCTAAGCTCCCGCCTGTAAAGTTTTGATGAAGCACTGGTTTTCTTGGTTATGTATTTGTATGTGAAGCTTCTTGTTTAATGAAAGTCAACTTCTTTTCGCCTCTTTGTAAATTGTTGTGTTAAAACACTCGGAATTGGAGTATCCAGTCGAGGATTGTGATGACGCTATGATGGTCAGATTGTAGTGGTGTCGTGATCAGTTCTAAATCAGTTTCCTGTGTATTTTTCTCCCTCTTACCCTGAGTAGCTCATTGGAAGATTCAAGCGAGTTGTTACAGTAGCCACTGTGATGCAGGATTGATCACTGTGTTACTATAACTGTGTCATCTCGACACATTTCGATGTTTTGTTCTTTCTTCTACGGGTTGTTGGAAGCTTGATGCCTACAATAGACCTTTGCAGTTTCTCTCCGAAGTCTTCCTCCTACTCACCCTTATTACAACTTACTGACTGAAGTTAGATTAAGACCTCACCTGTTGATGCATAGCCTAGTCCAGGGTTCTGATTTAAAGCAATATTTTTCTGAGTTTACTTCCATTTGATCACCCTTTATATAAACAAACGTGACATAAAACTGATGGGTATCAGTCTTACTCCTATTGCAATCCAAGAGTGACTTCTGGTGCTAACACACGAGACCTCCTATCCTCATGGAGGATGACTCTCTAACCGAGGTCACTGGAAAAGGAAGAGTGGAACTAGATCATGGAAGATTTGAGAATGTTCTCCATGTTCCTCGACTTTCCATGAATCTGCTCTCAATGTACCATATTACACACACAGGTTCAGGAAAAAAAGCGGAGTTCACACCAAACTCTATGTCCATTTTTTGACATGCAAGATAACTCCAAAATTGTTGTCGGGGAGGTAAATCATAAATATTGGTTATATACTTTTACTAAGTTTATTGAACATGATTCCTCTGTACTACTTACACATGTTGATGACAGTAGTAGATTATGGCACGAGAGGTTTGGTCACCTAAATTTCAAGTACATGCAACAAAATAGCAAGAAGGGGATGGTCATCGGGTTACATGATATCCACTTTTCCAAAAGGGTTTATGAAGGATGTGTCCTTGGAAAGAATCCTCAAGAGAAGTCCGATAAAGGGAAGGCTCACAAGGCATCTTCTCCATTGGATCTGATCCATAGTGATCTCATGGGCCCATTCTCACATCCATCCAATAGTAAGGAAAGGTACATGCTTACATTTTTGGATAATTATTCACACTATACTTGGGTATTTTTTCTCAAACAGAAGTCAGAGGTCTTTGAGAACCTAAAAAAGTTCAAGGCACTTGTTGAGACTCAATCAGGGAGAAATATCAAGGCCCTTCGTATAGATAATGGGGGGGAGTATGTCAACAAAGATGTTCATAATCTTTGTCTTGAGGTCGAGAACAATTACAACACACAATACTATACATTCTGTAGCAAAATGGGGTTGTTGAGGGAAAGAACAAATCTCTCAAGGAGATGGCCTCTTGCATGTTGCATGCAAGGTCACTTCCTCATAAGCTTCGAGAAGAGGCACTTAACTGTTCCAACTACATCCAGAATAGATCCCCTCACAAATTTGTCAAGGATCAGACTCCTTTCAAGGATTGGAGCGGAAACAAACCAGAAGTCACCCACTTATGTATCTTTGGATCACGAGCATGGGCCTAAATTCCCTATGAGAAGAGGAAAGCACTAGATCCACAGAGTATTTCATGTATTTTTATTGGATACCTAGATGGTGTGAAAGGATATAGACTTATCAATCCCTCTACATCCTAACTCATCATTGAGAACAATGTTCAATTTGAGGAAAGTCTCTCGCATGCTCCACAAGAGCCACATGAAGATATTCTTGTCCTTCCACCAGTTCAAGATGATGAGTCTACACATTCAGACTCCACTTCATATTTGAGTTATGGAACAGAGTCGAAGTATTCAGATCATTCATATGCATAGTTAGAGAATTCATATGTAGATTCAGTACATGCAGATGAGGAGCCAAAGAAGATGCCCAAGTGGCAACAGTTCACACTTTAGGATGCAGGATACCTTGTTGGGGATCCAGCGGATCCGAGGAGGACCAGATCTCAGTATGAGGATCCTCCTCATGTACTCACTGTCACTGAACCCACGATTCCTCCGCATTGTTATATGGTCCAGTATTAAGACCTTCAGGCCTAAAGATATGTTGCAGGGAACCCCTTCTGGGAAGCAACCTTGTAGGAGGAGTACAACTCTCTCCTCAAGAACTAGACGTGGGATCTAGTTCTGCTTCCTTCATACAGTAATCTTGTCAGATGCATATGGGTTTACAGGACCAAAAAGGCAGGAGACGAACAAGTGAGAAGACACAAGGCAAGACTGGTTGCCAAGGGATTTCAAAAAATACACAGGATCGACTATGATGAGATTTTTTCTCTAGTAGAAAAGTTGGATTCTATCATGTTGGCCCTTGCCATTGGAGCAACCAAGGGATTAAAAGTACATCACATGGACGTGAATAATAATTTTCTTCATAGGGATCTATCAGGGAAGATTTATATGGAGCAACCACTTGGATTCATAAAAAAATCATCTTTAGTGTGCCGACTCACAAACTCATTATATGGCCTCAAGAAAGCTCCTAGAGCATGGTATGCAAAGATGGACTCCTTCTTTCTCTCCAAGAATTTTTTCAGATAAAAATATGATCCAAATTTCTACATGATGAGGACCACTAACTCACTTCTGATCCTAGTTCTGTACATGGATGATCTTTTGATCATTGGCAGCTCGCTTTCAACAATTGCCTCGGTAAAGGGAATTCTTCATGACAGGTTTTCGATGAAGGACATGGGTCCACTCAATTCATTTCTTGGTCTCAAGATAATCCAGGATGCTTAAGGAATCAAGCTATCTCAGTCTAAGTAAGATCTGGATAACTTGGAGAGATTCCACGTGACAGACTGCAAGTCTGTACCTACACCTTTCTTATCAGGTATTAGACTTGAGGATGGTCGAGTTACACCAATGGTGGACAACACCTTGTATCAATAGCTTGTGGGGATCCTTCTGTATCTCACCCACACCCAACCAGATCTATCATATGCAGTAAGGGTAGTCTCCAGGTACATGCAAGAGTTGCATGAGTTACACTAGAAGGCTTCCAAGCACATCCTTAGATACGTTCATGGAACCATCAATTATGGGATCCACTATGCATCAGGTTGCAAGTTGTGTATCATAGGCTTCATCGATTCAAACTAGGTTGGTGATGGCACTGATCGCATGTCCACATATTGATACACTTTCAGTTTGGGTTCAAGGCCTATATGTTGGTCGAGCAAGAAGCAGTTTGTTATTGCTATGTATTCAACCAAGGTCGAATACAGATGATTAGTTAACATTACCATTACATATTTCAGCATCCATTTCCATAGACCGACTATCATTTGGTGTGACAACTAGAGTACTTTCAAGTTTTGCAGAGACCTAGTGCGGCGATAACGAAAAAATCATATTGATATCCATATTCAATACATTAGAGATCTATTCCAAGAGAGATCATCGACCTATAGTTATATCCTTCCTATGAACAGATTGTTGACATCTTCACTAAGACTTTCACTGAGCAAAAGTTTCACTCTCTGTGCAATCGTCTTGGAGTGAAGGACACAGTTGCCTAACAACTGTCTTTCTCTTCTTTTAATACATTGTATTTTGAGGGGGTGGTTACCATGAGGTTTTTCCTCTTTCCTTACTTTATTTTAGTGTTTGTTAGTTGCATTGTTCATGAGTACGTAACATGGCCTCTATTTCCAAGACCCATTCATCATGTATACTCCCTAGTAGTGTTCAGGGGGGTGTTGGAGATATTACACACACCTAGGATTTTATTTTTATTTTATTTTCCTAAGTTTATTTGGCTATGTTGAGGGTCCCTTAGTCTAATATATTATCCCCTCATTGAGAATATTCTCCCCTAGACAAGGGTGTCACATACCTTCCAGTCATTTCTCAGTTACTATTCAGTTAGACTAGTTGAATGAAGTGTTGCATGTCGGCATTGGTTTTATCAACAAGTGTTGCATGCTAACCTCGGGATCATCACCATTAATACACACTTTCATTGGGATCATCACCAATAAGACACATTCCACATTTGTGAGTGATCTTCTCCTCATTTCACTCTGATTTGACTAGTTAACTGACGACCACATGGCCAGTTAATTAGGACTAGGTGGCAGTTGACTCCAACGACTTCCATTGTGTGTCATATCTCTCTAGAACACTCCTAATGTGCATTAGTTGACTACTATGGCGATTTAGTTGTGTGAGACAGAGTATATCACTTGTATTGTATCATTTCTCTCATTCGGTTAATATAAGTTATTTCATTCTTTCCTCCATTTTTTGTCTTCTCTTCACACCATTGGCAAGTTGTGTACATTTGATTGTTAGCTAGATCTTCTGTGCAGGTATCTTAGAAACTCTACACTTGGTATTCTTTTCTTTAATTTTCTTTGTACATTTTGAGTTTTATTTTTAATTTTAATTATTTATTTATAAGCATGGATGTTACACATCTCCCTCATATTGACTTATAAAATGAGTCTTACTTCTCTTAATGTAATGAGGTGAAAGTATATATATATATATATATATAATGACTTATAAAATGAGTCTTACTTCTCTTAATGTAATGAGGTGAAAGTATATATATATATAAGAGTTTATTTATAAGATATTTTTATAAAGAGAAAATAACAGGAAGGTAGTTTTTTAACTTTTAAAATTTATGGGTTGCTAATTTTACTCCCAGTCATTGTTATCAATTTCTTCTTCACAAAATAAAAAAATAAAAATTAAATAAATAAAAATATTCAATTTAAAACATCTATACATAAAAACACATTTAAAAAAATTATAAAATAATGAATTAGAGTATCTATATCCCACATTTAAATAAAATACTTAAAACTGAAATATTTTTAGACTTTCAAAATAAGAAATACATATTGTATTGTACTTAATGCAAGGTGACTTCCATATTCATGTGCAAGAACTCCATTCTTAATGATTTATGAGAGGTCTGATCCCGAGCCTAGCCCAGATGACTCGACTAACAAGTTACTAATTTCGCATGGTTAAAAATAATAATGGCATTCATAGGTAGATAGTTCAATTCTAAACTCTCCTTCCACCATGTCGAATTTTTTATTGGTTAATAAATGTACCTTCTATTTTAGTTGAGGTGTATAGGAACATGTAAAAATTTATTTGGACAAAACCAATCTTTATACGTGTTCCTCTAATTGTCTAACTGAATTTGAAGATGAAAAAGTTACGATCATTCATAGAGATTTGAGGGAGCATGAGTAGGAGATCATTTTTTTTGGATGATATAAGAATAAATTTATAAATGTAAATGATTTTGTAATTATTGGATGCATGGATAGTGATGTTATGGAAAATTGAAGCTCTAATTTATGGATGACGACACTTTGAATCATGTAATTCATTTCATATCTCACAAAAGAAGGGTGAATGACATTATTTCTAATCATCACACAAATAGTTTTTCATTGTAGAGTTTAGGGAAAGCAAAGAATAGCATATAATACAACCCATGAACATATAGAGGAGGTGGTTAGAGAACCATTGTGTATGATTATTTAAGGGCAATGGGTACTGGAAAATACTATTTGATTGAGAACCATTGTGTATGATTATTCAAGTGTATGATTATTCAAGGGAAATGGGTACTAGAAAGTCTTATTTGATTGGAGTAGTTAAACAAAAATTAAGTATTTTTTTTGGAGAAGAACCACTTGCTTCTTTTAGATCCTATTGGTGTTGTGACATTCAACATATCGACATCAACGGTTCACTCTATGCTTCATATACCAGTTAAGGACATGCCTGATTTATAAGGATAGTGTTTGATTACCTTACAAGAGGAGTTGAGGCATTTTGGATATATTCTTATTGATGAGATGAGTTTTATAACTAAAATTTTGTTGACACAAATCAATGCTCGACTTCATTAGGCTTCTCTTGAAAGTTCTAACATTTCTTTTGGAGGGAGATCAATTATATTGATTGATGAATTGGGACAACTGCCTCCTATTTTGGATAAACTTCCATATGCATGTGAAGGTCATGAAAAAAAATTATGGAAATTATTCACAATTGTGACTCTTGATATGACAAAACCACAATCAGAAACGTTTTCGAGACTTTCTAATGAATGTTAAAGATGTGATGAGAAATTATTGATAATTCTTTGGATGGTTCTATAAAAGAGGCATTTGATAATGCCATACATTTGTTTGCAACTAATGATGATGTCTGTAATCACAATAAATGTTGTTTGAGATCCCTATATCGCCCTATTTCACATTGTGTTGCTAAAAGAGTAAAGGGAAACTATTCTTTAGATTTAGATGAGGAACAATTGGAATTAGAGTTGTCCATTGTCGTTGGAGCTATGATGATGCTCGCTACTCTTGTTATCTTATATGGATGTGAAGTTTGAGGCTCTAGTATCTCTGGAGATTCTTGAAGGAAAATCAAGCAAATCCAAAATCATTTTATAATTTATAATCTTAAAATTAAGAGAAATACACCTATCCAATCATCCTCTCAAAAGTTGGGTTTTCACCCATTAAGAGTGTGGCTATGAATAGGTAGCTAATGTACAAGCACAAAATAACTAACATGAAAGATAATAGGCATCCTACAATTGTTGCAAAATCCAATCAAATTCACCAACAATGTAAGAGAGGGTGGCATAATTCTTGGCAAAACCATTGGAGAATAGAAGAAGGCATCACACTATAGATTAGAGATACCACTAAAAATACCATCACATGTGGTGCAATAAAGAAATAGATAATAAGAGAAAAATAAGGAACTATAAAGAGGTCATCAACCCCAATATAAAAGATCAAAAGTAACTTTTTGTTATAGCTAGCTTAAATAAGGAAATCAATATTGATAAAATAAAAATGAACTCTCATTAGCTCCATAGTGAAATAGGGTATTGGACAAATCCTAAAATGTTGAGGGATGAAAGAATTTGTCATCTTTGTGATAATAAGAACGTAGAGGATGAAAATCACTTTATCTTAGAATGTCCTATGTATACCCACATTAGATCTCAATTTCAAAGTATTTATCACACTAACAATCTTAATAACATGTTAACTCACCAAAACTATGGAGATTTAGGAAAGCTACTCTCCAATCTCTTTGATCATAAATACAAAGCATTAGCACAAGCCAATTAATTCCTTATCATTTTTCTTAAAGGTTTTATAGACCAAAGTTGGTTTTAGTGGATGATATATATATATAATGAATTATTAGGCCTCTAATGTATTGCTACTAGGATGATGGTGAATGTCCCCTGGATGGGGTGCCATGTAGACCATCGGAGACACACGACATGGAGCCAAGCCTAGCCATAAATGAGGTCGTTTGACTCCCATCCCCTCAGCATTAAGGATGGGAGCTGGCTCCAACTACCACCCACTCGATAGAGGACTCGACCCTCGCGCGAGCAGTGCATTTATGTAACTCACCTATGCGGAGGATTTAATGGCGTTGAACGTCCCGTTGGCTCTCCTGCTCTTAACACGCCCAAGCCATGTCTTCTTCCATTTCCAGCTCATTTTGCACCAACTCTGCAACTGGAAGCCTCAGAGCAGTGACCCTCATGCCCTTTGCACAACTCTTACCTGTTTCTCCACTTCAATGCCCCGCGAGAGAGGGAAGCCACATCATGGCTCAGCCTGGTATGCCTCTGCTGCTCAACGGAGACGAATGAAAATAATTGAAAGAGCACTCTCCATTGCTCGAACCCAAATCACGCGCATAAGAATTGAGCTCAAAACGCTTCTAGTTGCAAAAGATATCGTGGAGCCACCAATGGCATACGTTGAAGAAGTCATCTCGGAGGAGCCAATTTAGGAACCTTCGGAGTATCTCCTTTTCACGGTACCGAACAATTGGGATCCACCAAGTGACTTTTGAGTGGGAGCCTCCATGCCTGGCACCAAGAAACCTAAGGACGGTGAGAATGAGATGACACAGGAAGAATTCTCCACCTGCTTCATTGAGGAGGAGATTCTAGTAGAAACGACCCCTCATACGACAGACCCAGAACTTGGAGCCACCTTGGATGACAACAAACGAAGTGCAGGCACCGATGGGGAAGAAAACCTGAAGCGGCCTAGGGAAGCAACTTCAAGCGAGCTAGTGGAAGCAACTTCAAGCTAGCCAATGGAAATGTATTCGAGCGACGCGTCAAGGGAGGGTGGCACAGTCTTCATGCCACCTCCCATTTCCCCCATGCAAACTCAATGGCATGTCCCACCACCTCTCCTCCACTCGGACCTCCTAGATTTTCTTTTTGAACTGCAGAGCCAGATGGCGGACCATGTCCACTGTGGCACCCTCATGGGCTAGCGTTTAGACATGCTCTTTGACGCCTTCTCCAATGCGCCACCGGGACGGAGAGGCCCAACCTGCTTGCAGTATTTTTTCATTCCAGCTAAGGAACATGCTTAGGATATGGATGCCACCTTAGATGCCACCGGGTAACTGTCATGGTCTTGCTTAAAATTTCCAGTCTCAATTTTACAGCTTTGTGTATGATTCTAGTTAATCTCTGTAAGACAATAGTCATAGTTAAGACAATGACACTCCATCAATCCTAGTTTCCTACGGGCAGGATTGCTGGTAAACTACTCTATTTTGAATAAAGGCTAACACCGTTTCGGTTTCCGCTTAGGCGGCAGAACGGATGGCAGTCCAGGAACAATTGTATTTTTTGCCAATCAATATAGCAGGAACTTCCCCCCCTTTTTACTTAAAAAAAAAAAGGATGACGGTGAATGTACATAAATATGTTATGTGCTTCAATGAGGGTGGTAGATGACCAAGTAAGGGGTAATGTTGCAACTATTCTCTTGTAAGTAGATCGACTTTCAAATGGGGTTTAAGTATATGGGTTTCTATATGAAACCTAATGATTATGGGATCCATGATTGGAAATGGTTAATAGATAAACTAGAAAGGAGAATTAGTTTTATGGTGCAAAAAATGGTTATGAAGGGGTGGCAGATTTATTTTGATCAAATTAGTACTAGAAGTCATTCTAGTTCACTTACATGCCTTTGCCTTTAATCCCAAAGGTGTTTTGGAGAAAATTAGGAAGATATGTTTTATGTTTGTATAGTCGAGGAAAATAGAGATTGAGGGTATACCTCTAGTTAAATAGAAGGCCATTGCAAAACCAAAAGATTTACGTAGTTGGGAAATTTCTAGTATTGAAGGTTGGGAATTTGCTAGTATGAAAGGTTGGGAATGGGGGAAAGGTAAATATTTGATTTGAGCCTTGAATAAGATGTAGTGATGCATATAAACTTCCTGATGCTTAGATTGTTTCCCTTCGGGAAAAGGGCATTTATAATTTAGCTCAAGAAGCCTATCTAGAGATTATTACTATCTAGTCGTAAGAGTGGAACCCTGCAGATCTACTAGGGCCATATGGACATGAAGGTGAATTATGGGGAGAATTTATAGCAAACCTGAAGGTGAGCCATGTCATAATCAAGGAATTGAAGGATGATTTGGTATGGGAAAAGAATCCAACCTTAGGAGTCTATACTCCTAAGTTAGGATATGAACTTGTGTTTGCTAGTGAGAGGCCTATCAAAACCTAATGGTAGTGAAAACCACTACGGAATATTAGGTCTCCACTCAAATTTGGAACTTTTATGTGGTTCACCATAATGAATAAGGACTTTACTTGGGAGGCACTGCAAAAGAGGAATGGGCGCGACCCTAGCAGATGTTGGTAGTGGAAACCATTATGGATGATTAGGTCTCCACTCAAATCTAGAATTTTTATGTGTTTGGCCATAATGAATAAGGCCCTTACTTGGGAGGTACTGCAAAAGAGGAATGGGAACAACCCTAGCAAATGTCCCTTATTCCAAGAGGGAGGAAATGTAGATCGCCCATTAATCACCTGTGATTACACAAGGCAGGTTTGGTGTGAAATGAACACTTTGACAGGGGTAAGAGAAGGGTGGCAAGGAGATTCAATAGCACAATGTTTCAAACCTTGGCAATCAAGCCTAGAATTAAAACAATTTAAGGCCCTTCCTATAATAGTAACCTAGGGAATATGGCTTGTTAGAAATTCCAACATTTTTTAGGATATGCAGGTGCCTCCATTTCAATGTGCTTTATAGCACATACTTATTTTTTATAGCTTGAGGTCCTCTCTTAAAATTTCTCCTTCAAAGCAAATTACTCATGAACCTTAAATAAATCTCAAGCTTAGGGTTACTTCTATGGAGCTTGTGTAAAGTAACCCCCTTCCTATAGGGGATTACCTTCAACATTCTCACTATTCATTCAATCATATCTCTTTCTTTCCATAATAATGGGCAAGCAGAGAATCTACACAATACATCAAAATCATAAAATCTATACCGCAATGTTAAATCCAAAATCAAAATGAACAATGAACCTAGGAGAATTTTTGTACACTACAACCTTGTAGTCTCAAAACTCAATACAAAAGTTCCATGGAACATTACAAAATGAATTCTACCATTATAAAATGAATACTAGTTATTTAAAGGAACCTCATGATGTTTTTTGGATCTGTGTCTTTCCCTATACACAAAATATGAGGGAAAGCAGTTTGCTTATGAATCAGTCATGATAGCGTCCTTTGTTGCCTCTTAAAGTCACACATGACATTACAATATCTTACAATACATATACAATGTTGAGATTCACTTATAAAAAATATAACCATTCCAAATTATTATATAAACAATGTTGAGATTCACTTATAAAAAATATAACCATTCCAAATTATTATATAAACAATGTTGAGATTCACTTATAAGAAATGATAACCATTCCAAATTATTATATGGTTTCCTGTGGTGATCATACAACTTTCATAAATTTTTATGTCAAATTTTATATTAAAATATAGACGTCATGTTTCCAAGAGAACATTTTCTAGGTGGACCAACATTAAATGCTCTCGTGAATAATCTAAATTTAATTTTTTCTGTCGACACGAGAGGAACTAAAACGACCCATAATTGAATTAACACCGTACGTAAAAAAGCTGTAAAAACATATTTGATAAGGGTCCACACACAACCTTTCTTTTCAATGGAACAAGTCATTTCCATTCAAACTATTTGTTTATTATATAGTAAGCTAAGGCTGGAGCCTTTTGCATGATTCATGGGTTTTTACCATGATTATGTAAAGAGGTTGGTGGCAATGAAGTGGAACTCTGTAAAAGAGAAAAATTATGGTATGATAAAGATGGTAGGATTGTTAGAAAAATCAATTTGATGAGTTATTCAAAATTGATAAGAGAAATAGTTACAAAGCATTAATTAAAAGAAAAAAGAGATTTTATATCAATAAAAAATAAAAAATGTTTTTACATCTTTTAAAATTTCATCATAACAATTTTAAAGGCGATTTGTATTTGAAAAAGCTAAAAATAATAATAATGCAGCTTAAGGGATTAGGATTTGTAATTTAAGAAGCTTTATGAATCCCTTAATGTTGTGGATAAATTTCAAATTCTTATTACAAAGTAAGATGTTTTTACTTTGGAAGACAATGGTTTGGTGTTAAACAACTAGTCAGAGAGAAAGCTAAAGGCATCGAAGGCTATCAAGCAAAAATCCTAAAAATTAGATGTTAACTCATAGTACAAATATCTTGGAGTTAATTGTGATCACAATTTTAACTAGAACTAAGCATTGAGAAAAGGATTTATGGAAGATCGTAAGCCTATTTTGGTATTGAGAACAACTATCAATCAATAGATTTTTTGTTCTGGGGAAAAAAAATTACTAAGACTGATATTTACAACTATTATCTTATATGGATGTTGTTGTAGTCCATGGTTTAGAGCAAGCATTCAAGAAGAGAGCTACATTATATGAGGAATATTAGGAGACCACACACGTACTCAAGAAGAGAAGTATTTGGGAAGGTTAACAATTGTCTTTGTATGCCATCTTCATGAGTATATATACATAGGAGAGATGGTTGGAGAAGTTGCACCCGCTCCATCTGATCAATTGTTAAATGCATTTATCCCCTATGTGCATTTACATGTATTCATATGTTATCTTATGCTAGTGTATGATATATGATGACAATTACAAGGGCCCAAGAGGCCTCCCAAATCCTCCCTCACACTCATATCTATGCTCTTGCCAAGCAAGTGTGTAGATAATTAAAGACATGTTACTCTTTAGATTTCGCCTTCAATCTAGTAAATTGATGTGCAATCAATGTGTCTCCAATGCTTAGCTACCCATATGGTGTTTAAGTAGATTGACTTTCAAATGGGGTTTAAGTATACATGTTTCTATATGAAACCCAATGACTATGGGATTCATGATTGGAAATGGTTAATAGCCAAACTAGAAAGGATAATTAGTTTTATGGTGCAACAAATGGTTATCAATGGGTGGGAAACTTACTTTGATCAAATTAGTACTAGAGTCCATTACAATTTACTAGCATGCCTTTACCTTTATTCCCAAAGATGTTTTAGAGAAAATTAGGAAGATCCATTTTAGGTTTGTATGGTCAAGGAACATAGAGATTGAGGGTATAACTCCAATTACATGGAAGGTCATTGCAAAACCAAAAGATTTAGGTACTTGGGGGCTTAAGAACATCCATAATTTTGGGAAGGCCATGGCTACCAAGAGTTTATGGAGGTTCATATCCATTAAGGGGCTATGGAGTCAAGTGATAACCCACAAATATATTAGACCTACTACAATTGAGGAGTGGGTCAAATATCCCTCTAAGAGTATTGGCAATGTATCCACAATATGGAAGACCATTGTTTTAGTCTTTCCTTTGATTGGGAATTTGTTAGTATGGAAGGTTAGGAATGGGGGGAAGGTAAATTTGATTTGAGCCTTGAGTAGGATGCAACGAGGCATATAAATTTCTTGAAGCTTAGATTGTTTCCCTTCGGGAAAAGGGCATTTATAATTTAGCATAGACAACTTATCTAGAACTTACTACTATCTAGCTTAAGAGTGGAAGCCTGCAAATCTTCTAGGGTCGTATGGACATGAAGGTGAATTATGGAAAGCATATATATCAGGGCCT
>WSFP011497471.1:0-14185 GCA_009831015.1 Picea engelmannii
TTTAATATGATATATTAGATAGCAGAAGTAGTTCATCATAGCCAAGAATATGTTAACACAATGATATTACAAATATCATCTCAAATAATTGAAGAGGAGACCTGTAACATAATCCATGTACTCATTAGAAATCACAATATCATGAGAATCCTAAATACTAAGTGTTATAACCCTAAATTTCACCACACATGCTTACCTGGCATCAGGCCAACTCATATCCTTTCTTTGCCAAAAACATTGCTGAACAACTCTTTGAAAATCCTCTTGTGTAAAGGCCCACGCGCCCTAACCCATTATTGCACGCGTGTACATGCTAGCTGACCCAAAACAACCTGCGTGGACCGACAAAAGCATGAAAAAAGGAAAGTTGTTGACAGAACAAAAAGCTATGGGTGAGTTAACTGAAACTCCCGACCATGCATGGCCGAGGGTTCATCCAAATACCTAGCTCCTTCTAGCCTATAAAAGAAGGGGTAGGGGTACCATTTGAAAGAGGAAGAATATAGCAAAGAAACTCTGTCCATTTACATATTCCATTGTCCCAACCCTTTAGCCTTTCCTAATGCCAAAGGAGATTTAAAGCAAAGCAATTGAAGGACAGAAGAAGAGGATCCCAGGATCAGGTTCAAGGAGTGGTGGCCGGTCTCATATTTTGTAAGTTGACTCATTTTAAGTAATAAAGAGAATGATTTTCCCGTCCCAATTCATGAACTTTTTATGGTTTGATTAGTTTATGTTTGATTTCTAACCCGTGAGTATATAAGTAGTATGCATGCATAGTTGTTTCTTGTCTTGAATGCAGGTCAGCTTTGGAAGGAGCATTGCGAACAAGTAATCAAGTACAACGGAGGATCAACATCAAATGTCGGTAACGAGGTAGGTTGATCTTCCCATGCATTTACTAAGAAAAGGGGATTTAAATCTAGGGATGAAGGTAGAAAGTAATTTCTATTCGGACATATATGCATGCAAAGTCTGAAATCTATTTTCTAGTCCATAGGGTGTTTTTCCCCAACAACAGAATTGGCGACCATACTGGGGAATAACTCTTTAGGGTTCCTGGAATTTTAATTAGTTTTTGGGTATTTTAAAGACTAGTTTTTCTTGCTTGTCTTTTCTTTTCGTTTCTGTAAAGTCTGAGCTAGAAGGGAGTCTAGTTTTCCATACCATCTTTCCCTGACTTTTGCTTGACTGTGTTTTTCGGGACCCACAGGGGTACACGCGACCTGCACAAGGCCTTCACGCGTGTACCCGCGCCCTATCCTCTTGCATCCCGCGTGTGAACGCTAGCTGTAGAGATAGCAGTAGTGTGTAGGATTTCAGAGAACCTCAGAGGAAGTCCTCCTCTTCCCTGTCAGAATCACATATTCTCAGGGGGTTTTCTGGAATTCTATCTGAGTCTTGTTTGCTAACAATCCTATCTCAGATTGTTTTTTCCTTATTATTTTTTCTTGCATTATTTGTTTTTCTGTTAGAAAGAGTATCCAAGCCTTCAAGGGATCCTGGTTATCAATATCAGTGGTCTCTTCCTGGTTTGGTCTATCTGTTTTCATTTTTTCTTAGGGTTTAGATATACACGCGGCATGTACAAGGTCATCCCGCGTGTACACGCCCTCTGTCTCTGTTCAGCGCGTGTTTGCATGCATGCTATTTGAGTAACGGTCGCGTGCTTGTACTAGCTACTTTTTGTTAAGGGTGAGGCAGTCATCCTCTCCTTTGATAATAATGATTCCTCTTAGGTGTTTGAATCTTTGTTTGAACAATCAGTAGCTTAGGATTATTTTTACCCTTAGCTTGCTTTTTCTCATTTAAAACGTTGTCAGATTTTTTTTATTTTTTTTACGGTTTTTAGACAAGTGTGAGAGTCATTGTGTTTACAATTTCTATTGTGTGGTTTTTTAATCTGATTCTTTGCGATCTGCGCTTTAACCCATTATTGTTTTTCTTGATTTTTTGCTTGTCGGTATTTTCCCTTTCTTGCTTTACTAGCTCTTAAATAATAAAAAAATCTCTTTTCATTTTCTTCTTTGGTTGAAGAGTGTGTTTCTGCATCATTAGCTAGGGAAAAGTCTTTTATTTCATAAGTTTTTGTAGTTCACTTAGATCATAAGTAGCTTGTAGTCGAGTGAAATTCCTTTGAGTTTGTTGTCCAGAATCTTAGAAAAGTTAAAAAATCTTTCTTTTGAAAAGTTGTTGAAATTTTGCATTTAGTAAAAGTTTTGTTTCCAACTTTTTTATTCATTTTTTTCTTTCGTCTTTTACACATCATCAATTTCACCCTCATACCCCTTGACGTAATACAAAGCCATAAAAGTAACGATAAATTTAAAATCTACTAGACTTTTATGTTTGTAGGGTTCACAAACTAGTTCAGGACTAGGGCCTTAGATTAGGTTGGAGAGGAAACTCTTCAAGGCCATTTAAAATCAAACATTGGAATCTAAGATAGGGAGTGTCTAAGTCCAGTTTCATGGAAGTTATCCGGGACCCCCTCTAACATAGGGGATAAACACAAGGTCGCGTGCGGAAAGGTAGCGGAGATAACCCCTCCAAAGCTGGACCAATCATAGTGGAGAACACATATAGAGGGCTTGTGTTGGGATTCCGTCGTTTGCATTTGCCACGGGGCTTCGTGGGTCTCGAGTCCATTCGAGGTCCTCAATTGTCTTCCGGACCATTTTCTCTTGATACCCTTGACAGGTTTCGGGCTCTATACCCTGCTCATTGTGGTATACCCGACTTTCGACTGTACCCGCCTGGTGACTGTTCGTGTGTTGGCAACCTAGTTGCCAATCTTTGTTAGGGACATACACAGGTGACTACGGGGGTATACCATGGTACCTAGGATAGAAATCGGGCCACTCTTTGTAGAGTATACCTGGAGGGTGCTTCCATGTTCGAGTTGCACTTGCACCGGTAAGTTGCTCTAGTGTTGGTTGTTGTAACTATTCTTCCAATTAATTTAGTGTTTGCTTGTCTTATCTTGTAGGGACTTTTTTTTCTTAGTGTGTGTTACTTTTGAGCGTTTAGAATACCTTAGAGTGTATTGGATATTCTCACACAGTGGAGGATCCTGAGCTCTGCTGGTCACGAAGGCTTCTTGGCCTGCCGCCGGTTATACTGGAGCCACCCCCGCCACCATTACGATGGAAGCTAGACCATCAAGGGTCTTTTGAAGCGACCGGGTTACAAAACATTGTGCCTGAACAACCCTCATAGGAATCGACTGTTTTGGACCTTGAAGCAACGACTCTTGGCTCAGTTGAAACCCCAACCACTGATCTCTCGACACCTTTCATTGTACCAATTCAATTTTACGAGCGCCAGACAGTGTCGCACACAGCAATGGAAACAAACGTTGTTACTTCTTCCGGGAATTCTTCAATTCCCACCATGGTTGTCACCACAGGAGAGTCATCGCCTAACATATTGTCATCGGTCCGAGCCACCATGGTCTCGATCGCAACTACTTCGCATAGTGGTCCGAGCCTGTCTTTGGTGACGGCCACAACCCCTTTCACACCTAGTGCGACAGGCCCTCCGTTCTCATATGGTATGCCTAGTTCGGGTACAAGTCATGTACTGTCCTACTCCACTTTATAGACTTTGGGTCTGGGGGTAGGGAGCTCTAGTGCTCCTTTGCAAGGTCACGTGGGGGGCACTCCTATCCCTTTTAACGCTTTTCCTTATGCAGGAGGTCATATCCCTCCTTCGTCCCCTTCACTCAGTGGTTCGCATCAACAATCCACCGGGCAACCTACACACAATAGTTTATTTGGAGCGGGGAGTCAAGGACCACCTTCGCATAGTATGTTGGTAGGTTCAAAACCGTTTTCTTGGAACAAAACATTTGGTAACAACACCTTCTCGTCAGCCGCTTTCCCCACTGGGGGCAACCCCATTTTTGGACAATCTACTCCTGGGCAAGGTACTATTCCTGCACAGGGGGCAAACTTAGCAGGACCTTGGAATTCAAGGCAAGGATCCATTCCCTCCTCCGAAATGTCGATCTGGGGTAGTTCTTTCCACAATCAATGGAACCCCGGACAAACTACTATGCCTATCCCTACGGGACCGGCATGGGGTAATCCTTCCCAAAGTCCTTCGAACATAATGCATGCCCAACAATCTATGTCCTATTTGGAAAATCAGTCGATGATGTCTCCACATATGCAAAATCCTTACGCTAGCCAGGGCCATGGTTTTTACCAGAATCCGGGCCAGCAACCAAACTTTCCCTGGCAACCTGGTGCCAGTCAAACTCCAGGACCCTTTTTCCCAGGTTATCAGCAACAACCCAAACTACCTTTCCTGGGGACTTTACACTTGTTGGATTTGAAAATGTTGTTGAATGACCCCATTTGTCACGATCTGCGTTGGCCTCCTATGCCGAAAAAGTTGCCTTCGGACATTCCAAAGTTCGAAGCCAAGCCTAATCAAGATCCAGGAGATCATGTGACTACCTTCCATCTTTGGTGCTCATCCAACTCATTGAAAGATGACTCCGTACAGTTGTGATTGTTTCAACGTACTCTCATTGGGAGTGCTGCAAAATGGTACATTGAGCTCGATCGCTCAAGATACTCTTCTTTTGGCGAATTGGCAATGGCTTTCCTTAACCATTTCCAGTTGCCTGTGAGATACGACGCTGGCACAGAGCTGCTCGCTAATTTCGAACAGACAACAGCGGACCATATCTCTGATCACATCCGAGAATGGAGACACCAGAAGAGTTTAATCAAAGTACCAGTCCCACCAGCATTCTTTCTTAAGTGGTTCCTTAAGTCTTTGGTCCCGCAACTATCCAAAGACGTCACGACATCCAGATTTTTCTCTGAAGAAGATGCCATCATGAGAGATCAATAGTTTGAGCTCATCTATTTTCAGTCTAGTTTATTATACAACATCTTTCCAGATGCGCCACGTTCAATACTGGATAAAACTAGACAGAGAGTTGGACCGCATGCCGATGGTATTGTCGGTTCAGCACAAACCAAGCCCGCTGAGCAATTGACAAAGTAGTTGCATCAGTTATCCATACAACACACAGCGGCCAGCCAAACTACTACTTTGGCTACTCCCCCTACCCAAACGTCAGAGGTACAGATAGTGCAGTTGACTAACCCAAAGGCCACCCAGTAGCCTGAAGGGAAGAAAAAACAACGAAAGAAGGGTAAGGGGGATAAAAAACCCAACGATAATGTTGGCAGGGACAACACTGAAAAATGGAAGGCGAGGTATCCATGCAACTTGTGCGTGGAAGACCACCCGACCCATCTATGTCCTCGACTTGCAGAGGCCCAAAAGTTTGTCACACAGCAACAACAAGCAGTGTTGACTAATCCCTTTCAACATGGGAAAAATCTAACTCAAGCCTCTGCAAGCATGGAAGGGGGCAGCCAAGAAACCTGCCGCCTATGAACAATCCCTCATCCGCGAACGTATATATGGTTAGGGGTGATGCTTTCATATCGACTAGAGTGCACGATTATAGTAAACCAAACGCTTCTGAGAATGGTAAATAAGCCGATCTCCCATCTCTTCCTCTACAGATTGAGAAAACGTTGGGAGAAACAATGACACATATTCCAAAAGGTGCATTTAAAAAATCTTCTCATAACCCCAATGCAAGGGCCGCCCAGAACTACTCTGTGGTGGAAGATTTATCAAAAACCCCTTGTGCGATGTCTGCTTTGGAGGTCCTCCAAAGCTGCCCTGCTCAGAGGGAAGCCTTGTTAACCGCTTTGGGCTCTACTGAGACTTGTAATCTGGGTACCATCATGTTAGATACAACCGACTTAAAACCTTGTCTGCCTTACCACGTCGCGTTTCAGATAGTAGTGGCTTACCCCACAAAAACTTTTACATGGAATATCTTCCGCACAGTGGTCGACGAGGGTGCCTTGACATGCGTTATGTCGTTGGCATGTTGGAAGGTCATTGGCTATCCCTTTTTGTCTCCATCAGCTACTCTCCTCACTGCTTTCGACGGTCATTCGTTCTGACCACATGGCATAGTTCCTTCTTTCCCTATGCAGTTAGGAGGGAAAATCATGTGTGTCGATGTAGAGGTAGTCGATGCTCCCCTCGACTATAACCTCTTGTTAGGACGAAGTTGGACTTATGCTATGAAAGTTGTGGTTGCTACAGTTTTCCAGGTCTTGTTGTTTCCACGCGAGGGTCGGATAGTGACCATTTATCAATTGTCTTTCTCCATACCTGACCCAGCTTTAGGGGCATCCACGGTCCCAATGATTGATAATCCTCAACCAGGTGTCATCAACGTAGGAGTTGGTTTGTGCCCATCCTTGATGGGTACCTTCGATTACCCACCTCCTCACGGTGATATCAAATTTATATCTAATCACCATAAGGTTGAGATTTTTCAAGTTTCGTCGTTCCGCACGACTTACTTCAAGGATCCATGGATTCTTTCTTCTTCATCGGCCATGATGGATGAGACAAGGCACCCAGGCATGTCCATGCCCTTGTCTGCCGCTGAAGTAGCGTACTCGTTAGTCCAACAAGATTCAGCTAACACTGATCCAACTCCTGCACAAGAGTTAGATCTACTTCTAGAGCCTGTTTGGGCTCATGATTCTCTCACTAACACCAATTCGTTAGACTTAGTCTTGCCCTCTGATGAAGCAGTAATCGAAGCAATGACTAGTCCAGACAAACCTTGGGAAGATCTTCATCATAGATCATATTTCCTCCCAGAGTTAAGCCGAATCGAAGCAGGAGAATTCACCGTGACTATGACTGGAGATAGGTCTTGTCATAATAATCCCTTAGCTACACACAAGATCTATGCTGAGGGTAATATGGCAACCATTTCTGAAACGACACCTATCAATATCTCCAGAACCCCTAGCTTCATAGACAATGTTTTCGTCGGAGCATACAACTCCCTCGAGGAGATGTCAGGCATCGACCCACAAAGAGTCTATCATGAGCTAACTTTGTTGTTTTTCAAGCTCGCTTTGAGATCCGAAAGAAACATCCGATGAGACTGCATTTATGCTTTTTGATCTCGTCCAGATTAACTGAGAAAAGTAACCATTATGGAGTCTTCTTTAAGCCCTTTTCAGACTCCTTAAAGATGAAAAGATTTTCGAGTGACCTTGTTTCTTCACACTCGTTCAATTGGTCCAGAAGAACGTTCCTTAAACGAGTCTCCTTTTAAGCCCTTTTCAGACCCTCTAAACATGAAAAGATTGCCGAGCGATCTTGTGGCCTTTCACGCTCGTTAAACTAAAATTTGAAGTCACGTCTGTCCAGTGGTAGTTTACCCATTTTTCGGTCCGGACGGTCAACTGTACGAACAAAGGTATACTTTATAGAACTTTCATTCTTTAGAAGAGTACTCTCAGGCATAATTTTATCCCTTTTTCGGGCCTGAGGGACTAAACTTACGAAAAATAAACCCCCACGAAGTCCATAGTTAAGCTCTTTTCAGACTCCCTAAAATTGAAAAGATTGTCGAGTGACCTTATTCTTTCACACAAATTAAATTGGTCCAGAAGAATATTCCTGACGAAGTCCATAGTTAAGCTTTTTTAAGACTCCTTAAAAATGAAAAAATGGTCGAGTGATCTTGTCTTTGTCACACTTGTTAAAATGGTTTTGAATCGACGTCTAATCGGTGCTAGTTTACCCTTCTTTCTAACCGACTAGACTATCTTCGAAAAAGGTACCTCAATGGAGTCTCCTTTTATGTTTTTTCAGACTCTCTAAATATGAAAAACCACCGAGCTTACCTTCTCTGGGCTCATTAAAATTACATCGAAGGACGTTACCATTGTGTGTTTTATCAACCACATTTGCATACCTTATCCACCAGCCTTGTGATAGTTTGCTTCTGCGTCTTAACACCTTTGGTCGCCGAAGGATTTTTCCCAAGTATCATTTTACTAGAACATCAGTCTTGTCCTTGTGTCTTGAGCTTGTATGTTTGCAACACTCGTTCCTCCATTGTAATGTAATATTCCTTTATTATTTTTCCACCCTTATTGAAAAGAACAAAAAAATCAAATATACCCCAAAAAGAGGAAGGGAAAAGTATTTTCTTTATTGGCAGCATAATGAGTCGCCCTTGGATAAATCACATTTGTCCGTTTGTTCATCAGACTATGGGATGTAGTACGACCTTAGGAAGTTGTTCTCGCTATATAGAGTTGTGTCCTCCACCGTTTGGTTATTCTTCCAAACATATGGAGAGTTTGTGTTGCCTCCTGCTTCGTAGACTTATGATTAACATTCATGATGCCTGAGTCTCATCACTTGTCGTGCTATTATCCAAGGGAAGTTTGTCACTAAGCCTGATTCGGCCCCTCTACAATGTGTCTTTTGTCCGCATACCTGGCCATCCTGAATGTCCAATCAAGTCCTTGTTCGAAATCACTGAAGCCTTCAGTCCGATCATCAAGATTATCAAGTCCATGACCGACGAGCCGTCGAAGACCTCTGGGTAGTGCAGTCGTACACTCATATTACACTCCTACCCGAGTTTTGGAAGATTTTGAAGTTGTTGCTCGAGCTCTGAAGATCTCATCTCCAGCCATCAGGCCGAATCAACTTCTGGAAGATGGATACTCTATATGTATATCTTTCTGATTTTGAGATGTAGCTCCACTGTGTATTGTTCGCGGCTACTCTTTATAGTTATTTGACATGGATCTACAGTGTATTTGATTGGTAGCCATGGTTCTATTTTTATCCCGAGCATGGGTATGCCCGCCTCGATGAGACATTTGTTATTTTGCAGACGACACCTCCTGGTTCCTGATCCTTGGGCTCAATCATTCAGCACATCAGTAAAGATTGGTAATGTATTTCGGCCATCAGATGCTCTTCTGACCTCACACATTAGGGGGTATCTATTATAACCCTAAATTTCACCACACATGCTTACCTGGCATCAGGCCAACTCATATCCTTTCTTTGCCAAAACAATTGTTGAACAACTCTTTGAAAATCCTCTTGTGTAAAGGCCCACGCGCCCTAACCCATTACTACATGCGTGTACACGTTGGTTGACCCAAAACAACCCGCGTGGACCGACAAAAGAATGAAAAAAGGAAAGTTTCCAATGGAACAAAAAGCTATGGGTGAGTTAACTGAAACTCCCGGCCATGCATGGTCGAGGGTTCGTCCAAATACCTAGCTCCTTCTATCCTATAAAAGAAGGGGTAGGGGTACCATTTGAAAGAGGAAGAATATAGAAAAGAAACTATGCCCATTTATGTATTCCATTGTCCCAACCCTTTAGCCTTTCCTAATGCCAAAGGAGATTTAAAGCAAAGCAGTTGAAGGATAGAAGAAGAGGAGCCCAGGATCAGGTTCAAGGAGCGGTGGCCCATCTCATCTTTTGTAAGTTAACTCATTTTAAGTAATAAAGAGAATGCTTTTCCCGTCCCAATTCATGAACTTTTTATGGTTTGATTAGTTTATGTTTGATTTCTAACCCGTGAGTATATAAGTAGTATGCATGCATAGTTGTTTCTCATCTTGAATGCAGGTTAGCTTTGGAAGGAGCATTGCTAACAAGTAATCAAGCACAATGGAGGATCGACATCAAACACCGGTAACGAGGTAGGTTGATCTTCCCATGCATTTACTAAGAAAAGGGGATTTAAATCTAGGGTTGAAGGTAGAAAGTAATTTCTATTCGGTCATATCTACATGCAAAGTCTGAACTCTATTTTCTAGTCCGTAGGGTGTTTTTCCCCAACAACACTAAGCACATAAATAGTCCATATGATTAGCACTCAAAAAACTCAAATGACAAATACATGTATAGAATAGCCCCACAAGTATTTGCAAACAACTATGACTTCGAAAACTCCTTTTTCTCTTCATATATTCATAAATAAGAGTATTATTAGACTACACAATGGGAAAAAGTCCTCTATTACATCCTATGAGTCCTCTTTCATAAGACAATAAAGAGACTCTTCAGTTCTAATGATTATTCATTTTATTTTCCTTCGTTTCTCATCTTACATTTAGAAATTATTTAACATTTTTGAAAATTAACATGTGATCATTACAAAAAGAATTCGAAGAGACTCTTAAGTGATTATTTTCGCCCTAAGGCAATTTACAAATGATATTCATTAAAAAAAAAATTACCTCTACTTGCTCTTGTATTCCTCTATTTCTCAGAATATTTCTTGGCATTTTTGGAATATGTCTGTTGAACAAGGTCATCCTTTATCTCTCTTCTTTTTCTCAGCTTTCCATCAGGTTCTTGCTGGTCCAATTTCGATTCTTGTAGCTCAAGTTTTGATTGTTTTAACATTATACAACTTGTTCTTCATTTAAATTCATGCCTCTTATGTTTTCTTCATTTTCCAAAAATTTACACCCCTAATCCTTTCATGCTTGTTGTATGATTACATTATCTTCTCTTATATATTTCCAGTGAGTTATCTTGGGCCTGATTTCATTGCTTGTAGCTTGAGATATGACTGTATGAAGTTTGCACAATCATTTTTCCCCCAAATTCATGACCTATTGTTTTATGTGTTTTTTGAAATTATTGGTTATTGTTCTGGCATAAATACCTCTTCCACTATATTCCTCTACTTGATACCTTTCCAATGAGGGGTCATGGGCTCAATTCTAACACCTCTAGTCGAAGATATGCACGTTTAAAAAATGGTGTTCAACAGCCCTTGATCATGCCTGTGGGTGAATTTGGGTCGTTGATCCTTAACCATTGTAGTTATGGAAAGATTCTTTTGTATCTCATAATAATTTGAAGCCATTAGATTTTTTTAGGTGGATTAATCCTAACCCTTCGTCGAAGGTAAATTGATTGGAAGGTTTGAATGGGTTATGACGACAAGGGAGATCCTAAATCATCAACAATAGTTGATTCGGTTAGGCAGGAAGATCATGTTCATTGATCAAGGAATGTGATCGTCAGAGTGACACATGGCATGTTTGCAATGGGACTTTGATCAGGAAGGATTTGAGACAATGAGGACCATTGATCCATTAGAGGTCTCGATGGTGAGATATGTATCATTGGTCGGGGGAAAGTCATCAGAGCATCCAAGTGCTAGGGAGCAATGGGTTTCCGACGATGAGGGAGACCTTAGGTCATCGAAAACTGTTGACTTGGTTAAGAAGACATATACTTACCATTGATTACATGAAGTTTTGTTGAAAGGTGAGGTCATCAAAGTATTTGAGGGAAAGACTACACAGGGACTATGATGGGGAAGGTTCCAAATCAACAGGAACCATTGATCTATCAAGGAGTAAGTTTGGTATATGGTAGCCATTGGATTTTTCAGAGAAGAAGTAGAGTGAAGTTAGGGTGATGAGGATTCCAGCTGGACGTTCAGGGTGACAAGGATTTCATCTGGGCGACCAGGGTGACCAGGATGCTAGCATGGAAACTGGTGTGTCCTGAGGGGTGATGCATGTCATCTTATGATTGAGTAGGACTGGATTGGACCCAATTGAACATGGAGGCCTTTAGGTCATGTCTTTGAATCTTAGTCGTTGATTCAAAACTGCGAGTAGATCTCAGACGTTCGTTAGAGGAGGTTCATCAGGATAATCAAGAGTAGGGAAAATGGAGCTTCGACGATGAGAAGGTCTGAGGAAATTTTCATCGGAGGATGTAGTCATCAGGGATATTGGGAGAAAGTTTAGAAGGGGTTCTGATGACGAAGGAGACAGGTTTCCACAACTGGTTGGATAATCCCTAGTGTCTTGTAATGACGTGTATAGCCATGTCATTCCACATATCAACATGAGGATGGATCCACGTGTCATGTGGGTGATGTGCCACATGTTAGGGTGATTTGGAGATTTCAGACAACATTTTAGTGTTGAGTCTTAATAGGTGCCACATGTCACACCAAGTGGAAAGTTGTGGGAGTGCCATATATTTGAGGTGCTAGCTAGGGAGTCAAGTGTTAACTACCAGCTAACTCAAGGCATCGATGAGATCAGGGCCATTGATATTTGAATTCTAAGAGCCATTGGATCTATCCAATAGGGAATCCTCATCGAGGTATAGAGTCGTTGGAGTGAACGAGAGCAGGGATCAGTGGAGCTCTGACGACGAGAATTCTTGAGGGTGTCATCATCAACGAATGGAGTTGGAAGAATGGGTCGCCTGAAATAGATAAATCTCGACGATGAAGAGGACCCGGGATTAAATGAGCACCCCACAGGCCAGGTGGTAGGTTCCACACCAACATCCACATCAGTTCCATGTCATATGACACAAGTGATAAGGATCCACGTGGATTCCATGTGGCAATGAGGTGGAAAAGGTGAATGAAGGCTTTGGAACTTTGGGATGCCATAAATTTTGATCCAGAGCTTGGATTTAAGTATGGTTACATTCATTGGAAATCTCTTTATGAGCATAATCTAACCATGAGATTTGTTTAGATATAAGGATCAAAGAAAAGAATGGGAAATATCAATAGGCCTTGGGCCTGGGTTTATGAAGAGAGGGAAGGCCAAACAAGGAAACCGATAGAGATCAATCTGAAGAGGCTCATGGAAAGTTATGCAGGAAAGGTGGATTCAATATCCTTGGGAGCTTCAAACCTTAGGGAAATTGTCATCTAAGGTAACTCGCTTAATGATGAGGGATATCTTGTAAAGGTATACATATTTGAACAAGGATCAAGGATTCGGTATCATCACCACAATGGTGATAAAAGGCAAATCTAGATGAGGCTTGGACAAGACAAGGCTAAGTCCATAATGTTGATGATTGGCTTCAAATTACAGACAATATCTAGATAGAAAGAGTTCTAGGAAAGAGGAAGAAGATCAAGGGATTTCCCCACATGCATCTCAAGTTTGGAGAAATCATGTGAATGAAATGGCCTTGCGAACCTACTTCTACAAAACAGAAAAATGAGATCAGTCAAACAATCGAAAGGAGACTCTCCAATACACTACAAACATTATATTCCATTCCTTCAATTAAACTTATGGATGAGCGTATGTTCTTCAACAATACTCATGGGTGGCTATATGTAAGCATATTGATATTTCATTTTCTAAGCCTCATACTCAAAATAAGGGTCAATGAGTTTGCAATTCAAACTTGGAGTTCGAAACAAAAGACTATAACCAACATGCAAGAGCATCAAGACAAAGACATTAATCCCAACATGTAACAAAGAGAATGTAGACTTTGAATTAGTCATTTAGAAAAACATCAACAACTGAATCATTCAATAAAAATATCAATAAAACATCAAATCTTGTAGCCACATAGGATCATCAAGCACTTCAGAATCTAAAAAAGGTTTGAAGATAATGTGACAATTCTATCATACAAATGTCAACAAAAAATATTAGGTCAAGAAGAATTATGAAGACATTGGGAATCATAAGATAAAAAAAGGGATAATCAACCTCCATCAACGACAATCACCAATCAAGATTAAACCCCCCAACTTTCTCAAGGTAGGAAAATAATTAACATTTAGGCTCAAGCAGTAGAGTATTAGGCATTAGGGATGAAATTTTAGTAGGAGGCCCCTTTCCTTTAGCTTGTAAAAGAAAAAGTAAAGGAGGGTTGTTATGGCCTCAATAGGGTGCTCAATAGCCCATCATAAAGGTCTAGCCAATAAGTACACATTATGAATGGACGAGTCCACAACCTTTGGCTATCGATTGGGCACTTTCATGCCAAAAAATGTTGTTTATTGCCTGAAAATGGCCTCGAAAGTTTAGAAACTAAAAAAAATGTAGAAAAATTGCCAATATGGAAACTGTATTTTTAGCCAATTGAATAGGTGAGGGACCACCGATGTCCACCTGGATCACATGGGAGCTAATGTTTCACTATATTACAATATTTGTAGTTGATCTCAAGTGATATTTTGTACGTGCAGATGGTGATGGCCAATTTCAAATCCCATAATGTAACACTAAAGATTTAATTGCATCATTTGAATGTAGTGATAAAGAGTCATGACGTAATTTGAATAGAGATATGGAGGGTTGAGAGAAATATATAAGTAGTATCTAGAGAATAGAAGGACCACTTTTGGATAGGGTTAAAGTGAAATTTTCCACTTTTCTTGCACCTTATCCTCTATTATCAATGATCTAGAGAACTTGATTCTACGACTAAAAGGACAAGTAGGAAATAACTTATCATATTATGAGGTTATCACCCAAAAGAGGTTGC
>WSFP011497472.1:0-14184 GCA_009831015.1 Picea engelmannii
CATAGGAGTCATCAATCAAACAAGATGGCATGATATCATACTTGCTAAGGGCACCAAGGCCTCTTCAAGATTTGAGTAGAACTGTACATCACATTTGTGAAAACATTAAATCAACTGCAGTTATGAGACTGTATAGACCAATTCTAGCGAAAGATAAAGATGACATCACACTTTAGAGTCTTAAAAAAGTCTCAACTAAAAAAATGGACTCGAATTTGCAAGCAAGGATCAAAATCTAGTAGACATAGGCAACCACAGATATAGCTGCCACACATACACATACATACAAACAAATACAAAAATTGTGGTAGCCAAGAAGAGATATAATAGCACACTTTACAATCAAAGCTAGAATATGTCATTACAACACAAGTTAATTCAGCTGCCATGATTGGTAAGTTTGCAGCAACTGGTGTCTTTATTGTTGGTAAAAACTAAACTTAACACAGCAGTGTGTCTCGAGTTGCATTGCCAGTTGTAAGATTTACCCTGCAAAGCCAATTGTGCATAGTTGGTGCATAGAGTTTTTTTTCCAAACTAATATGTGTTCATTGAATATTGAAATTGAAAATTTTGCACTGTAATTTAGAGATGTAAATGGAGATAAGTTATCTTACCCATCAGCAATATTGCAAAGATATCGGCGTTGGTCATCCCGCAAAGGCACATCAGTAAAATCTACATAAATTGAGAGCCTTCAGAACCCAACCAACTTTAATGTATTAAGTAATTGACTATGGGATGCTACATGGTAATTGATAGTAAATTTACTAAATACTAAATCCACATGCACTTCTTACCTGCACCAGAAATATTCGATCCCTTAAACGATGTATTGCCTGTGACAAGTGCACCTTCAAGATTTGCATTGCTCAGATTTACCTGCACATTCCAAAAAGAATACCAAACCAGCTAGAGTTAGCAATGGGTTACTCCAAGCATGCCTGTAATTGATTTTCTGCATATTTATTTGTTTAGAAGATGAGGAAACAAGGCAACAAAAGATAATTTCAAATGGTCCTTGGAAAATCTTTCCACTTAATGAGTGATTGATCGAAGTAATAAACGTATACGTCTCTAACTCAAATCATAAATTCACTAGCCCAGTGAGCTAGCTTGAGTGGTTGAGTACATTGAGCTTCATGCAGGAGGTCTCAAGGTCAATCCACCAGGCTGGCTGCCTCTATTGTGTGCCTCACTCGATGTCCTTACTGGGTCAGGCACAACAATGCATACAGATTCTTAAGTAAAACAGAAAGAAGAACAATGGAAAACACAAACAGTACACAGAGATTTACCCTGGAAAGCCTTAACCGGGAAAACCAGCAAACCTTAGAGCCACACCTCTACTTCTCATTATATTCAACATTTACAATACAAAATATATGATTTTGCGGCATCCAAAACCCTAATCTGTTACCCTGGATTAGATTAAAACCGGAATTAGATTACAATGGGCCAAAAACGGACCAAAAACAGCCCAAAAGAATTCTTTTGGGGGCTCTGCCCCAGAACCCCCGGGCAGGGGGGGGCTGCCCAGCCCCCCTGCACAATGTACAGTGCGTGGAGATGACCATGCAAATAATATTACACATTCCCAACAGATATGACATAGGCATACTCGGCCCATAGAAACTATACCAATTTTAGACGTGTAAGGCAAGTTTGTCATCACCTGTCATTATGAGAATGACAAATTGAATGGAATATTAGGGACACACATAGCAGCAAGTAAAATATTTCAGTTATACAATGGCAAGGAATTCTACCTTATAATGAAATGTGTCAAATATGTCATTTGGGTTGCAGTGATGATAACTAAATTTTCCAGGCTGGGAGAGAATGATAGTGGCAATGACTCGGTCCATACAGCAAGAAACAGATTACATGTAAGGGCTAGCCATATAGCCAATGCTAGCTCTCATTGGCAACAGAAACAATCACCATTTTCCAGAGTGATCAAATTTGTGTTGAACTCCATTCTCCCAAGATGTATGCTATGGAAGTGTTCTAGAGTTGGTGTTATAAAATTGTCAGGTTGGTCCACCTGTTGTGTAGTTGAGCTTAGAGTTCTGGGGAGCAGGTTCTGTTTCAAGGTCTGGCTAGTAAATATAGTTGTCCTGGATTAGTCTAACTCGAAGTCTCATGACTAGGACTCAGCATCAACTCAGTAACACAGAACAAGAATCAACTAGCCACTCAGTGTAACTCAGCAAAAGCTTGACAACCTAAAATATATATAAAATATTCAAAGATTAACCTTGGTTTTGTAAGAAATCTGCTTGGTGTTTGTGGTATTTCTTCAACTCGCTACTCTTTCTTATATCTTGAAAGTGATGTGATACCATTTTTGACAGCTCAAAAAGGGGATTTCTTAACACGGTTTTCCATGTATTGTTGGATGACTTGAAGAAATTTTTTAGGCTCTTTACAGGCTGTTATATCAGGTCTGTTTTACCACTGTCTCAAGGTCACTAACAGGTCTGAAGATGGACTTTTTAAAGGTCCTTTAACTGCTGCCTTCAAGACTGATATCATGCTCATTTAATGCTGCTGTCATAAGGTTTAATTTAGGAAAAGTTCACTGTCCAGAAATTGGTCTTATAACAGTTATTAAAACATGATATTCACCTCTGATCTTTTCCACTTAAATGCTGATAATAAATAATGCAAACCACAGAAAAAATACTCAAGGATTTTTGGTCAACATGACCCTGGAAAAACCCCCAAGGGGAAAACCAGTGAAGAAGAATTTATTATGGAGTTCTTAAGGAAAAATTACAGCAGAAATTACAAGCCAACTCATCTCAAGTTAGCAGCCTCTTCTTCCTTGGAAATCGTGCCAGCAAGTAGCCTAGAAATCTGCACCCTCTGCCTCGGCTTTCAGTGCTGAATCTCCTGCATGTGTTGCCGTACAGTGCCTTGGAATCCATGCCCTCCTGTAGCTGTAAATGCGCCCAGATTAGTGTGCCCTCTTCCTCTTAGCAAGTGTGCCCTCTTGCTCTTAGATGCGCCCTCCTTCTCCTTCAACAAGTGTGCCCTATCTCCATGAGTTAGTGCACCCTCTTCTCCTTCAACAAGTGCACCCTCTTTCTCCTTGAACTAGATCGCCCTCCTTTCTCCTCACCTCTTCTCAAGATGAACTAATGCGCCCTCCTTCCTCATCTCTTTGCTTTAAGTCATCTCATTAAGATAACGTAGGAACCAATGGCTAGGATTAGGTCTTAGCCAACCAAGATCAAGGGTGGAGATTAGATCTCCCACTTTACTTTAGTTCCCTACGTCACTTTATGTTAATAAAGTCACTTGATGATTAATGAGCTCATAAAGTCACTTTGACTTTATAACATAAAGTAAAGTGAGGGAGGGGTACTTTTCCCCCTTTAGTGTTAGGCACATCAATAACACTAGGGAACCATTTCCCAAGGTACAAAAACTCAACACTCCCTATTACCGAGGATTTTAGTAAGGTCTTTGCCACAATTTATCTTTAAAGTTTAAATGCTCCACATGCAAGGGATTTCATCCTCCACAAGCAAACAGTGTTCTTCCAATCAGATCTCAGTCAAACCTTAAGGCTCTGTATGGTGCCCCAAACAGAGTACTAACAATACTGCCACAGATGGAGCTTAACTGCCGAATAATTGTTGAAACTTACTAAACAAGAAGCCACTGAAGACGTCCCAAAACAGTCACACTAATCAGTGGAAGTAGAATAGTGAATCCTCAATCGGGGAGAGCTTATAATTAGCCCTAAACAGCAACAAAGTTAGCCATTTAAGCTCTGAAAAAAACTTAGCTCTAACATGGGCAATTCTGCTGCCAAGTATCATCTTCTCAAGCTCTGTTTATTACATGCTACCGTGGAGTGCTTCACTGCTGGTATGAACCCCCTTTAGGACTGCTCATACACGGCTCAGCTGCCTTATAAAGTGGGCGCTTCATACTTGAGGATCTTTATCAATTGGTCCTGCTGGAAATGGTATATTAGTTAAGGACACAGGCCAGCATTTGGGGCATTTTGAAATGCAACAGCAGCCATAGGGACACCTCCAGGGATTTGAAGAATTCTTAGCAAAGAATCCCACAAGCAGACCTTATGGAACTTGAAATGACTTAAGAACCTCTGTTACAGCTTTCATGATCAGATATACTTGTGGAAGCCCTCACCGCTGTGTTTCTTGCCTTGGAGGTTTCTTCTAATAAATATTTGATTCTCTCCATTGCCTGTAAACCAAATTACCAGATCCTGCATGCTGGTAGGTGATTCCTGATACAATCCCTTACCACTGAAGATGAAGTATCCATCAATTTTGTTGGGGAACTGCCCTGATAAAATTCTGAGGTTACAACCCTATACCATGCTACTATCCTCTTGCACAAGGATCTGGAACAGAGGTAAGAATACTACCCTGAACATAAGGTGAACAGGCAACCTGAGCTTGCATGCTCTATGTGTCATGAGGGTTTATGGTAGTAGGATAAACCTTTCCAGCCTTCACCAGATGCAAGCAAAATTATCCCTGAAGCAGACCACCTCAAACATGGTGAGGTTGGGGTTGTTAATAACATCCTTCAACAGAGCTCTCTCAATCTATCTTCCTGCCATATCTGCTGCATGAACCGCATGGTGATGAGAATGCCTACCTTTAGCAAATAAAACAAATCCCCCTGTAGATTGGCTCTTGACCTCCTGTCATATATTCCAGGTTTTCTAAAATGCATCTCTGGAGGTGAATGATGAGTGCCAATAACCACCTTCCTCAAGGCCCAATGCTGTGTGCATAATAACTGTTGTTTATATGGCTGCTTAGATAAGTCTGCAAAAGGTGAAATAATTATCTCTAYAACATGTTGAGAAATGTAGCTCGAGCGGGAACTTCTTGCATAGCTTCAGTGTRAACGTGCAGGAAGTGGTTYGAGACATTTCTTTGGTGACCACCTTGGAAAGGTGATCACTAATTCTATCTTGTAATTTCTCCTGAAAATAAAAAATAAAAGAGAAAGTCTAATGTTTTGAAGTCAACTAGTATTAGGAATCTAAATGAAATGTTCTAAAGTTCTAGGACATTGGTGACTTAGAGTCGGATTTAATCTTAGCCATACATCTCATGATTGAGATAGGTGGCAGCTAGGATTGAGGAGATTAGTTGCTAGGGTTGAGGAGATTAGTTATCCTTTCTCAAAGCATAAATAGGACAATTTAGGAGAGATCTCATACACATAAGAAAAGAGCAAGAGCACAGGAGGAAGGAAGAGTGCATCCAGAGGAGAAGAGTAGATCTGCTAAAGAGACCAACAAGTACAGTAGAGTGTACAGTCTGTACTATTGATATTATGGTAGCTGCGGGAGGTATTAACCTCCATATGAACCTTTGACTAGAATAGAATATTCCGGAAGCAAGGGAAACCCTAAACAAATGTGTGAAAACCCTAGAAGACATGTCGGCTCAGCAGAATATAATATTAAGGTATTATCCTCCAGGAAGACAAGTCGGCCTCACAGGTAAAAGATAAACATAAAATATAATTACTAGAAAGTCAAGTCGGCCCAGCCAAAAAAGTCACTAGACAAATTAATATAAATAGAGGACGTCTTGGCTCATTTGTTCACCCAGGAAACCAGAAACAGTGTGCAAGTTTGGAGGAGGAGGAGCAGTAGCTGCAATTGTACGGTTTTCTCTTTTTCAGTCTTTCCAGTACTTTCTCTTGTGCGCTACCCTTGGAGAAGGCACGCTCTCTTGGTCATCTGTTGATTCTGGTGCGGCTTCCAGGAATTATTCTTTTTGTCAAAGGTTAATATGCTCAGGGTTGCTTTGTGCCTATGGTTGGGTGACAATGGTGTAGCATTGTCTATGGTGAAATGAGCACATCAACATTATTTTAACAGGTTATGGGCCCACACTACCTTCAAAACAGTCTAACCACTGGAAGGTAGATCGAGAGTTCCTTGTCAAGCTCGTTGTAGCACCAGTTGCAGCTGCAACTAGGGTTTTTGATTTTGCAGTTGCAGCAAACCCTAAACCTAAATTCTTGGGCACTTCCAGTGAAGCATTGATCCTAATTCCTGGATATTCATTTTGCTCATGGTAGTTTAGCTACATTTCATTTTGCTCTATTTGAATTTTTTATTTACATGCTTCACTTTTATCATATTATATGAAAAATGCAAAATTTTCTTTTCTAGGTTAGTTGTCGTTTTTGAAATTTTAATTTTTGATATATATGAACAAAGGGTGATTGAGCCACCCTAGATTTTACATTTTTATGTTTCAATGTAGGCAAAAGTCTAACAGATGTTGAGGTTCTCATGCACTCTACGACGAGTACATGTCCCCGAGTACGAGCCAGATGTTATCACCAATTTCTAGGGATAACTAAGGAGATGATGTCTCAAGGCCCTCAGGTTGTAGACATGGAATACCGAGAGACAAATAACTGACAACGTCCACATGCATAGACAGAGACCCACTTCACCACCACACATCCTAGATTCGCGACGATGGAATCAACCACATCAACTTGTTTTCGGAAGACAATGGGTCTTGCTCCATGATGTACAAGTCAGGTATTGTGGTAAGTGTCACTTTAATATTTCAGGCATTTGTGTATGTTGCATTTAAAGTTGCTTTTGATTATAGAACGTTTGTTTGGAAGTTATGCTCTTTTCCCTGTTCCACCTTGGTAGTTGACATTGCGCCCTAGTAAGTGGTCACCCTTAGGCATGGGTTTGCTACTAGGAGATCTCCTTGACAAGTCATCGTGCCATTCCTGATCATACTTACCATTTTTCACACTTCACCCCTTATTCCTCTCCTTATCTTTTGGGATTTTCGGGTGTATTAACCCGAGAAGGGTTTGTACCTCATTTCATGGGAAGAAGGGGGTGAAGGCCCAGAGGTTTGTAGCTGGCAAAAGATAAAATTCAATCATAAACCTTCTAGACACTCACCTAGGGATCCCAAGGACAATGAAATGCCTCTCATAAGAAACTGATGGGACACGTAAAAAAATAACAATATAAAAATGCCAACCAAGGTAGAGCGTGTGTGGGAAATGTTTTTCATGCTTAGGTAGAAGTCCCACACATTGTCTTAAACTTGGGGAAGCATAATGTGACCGGGGTAGAGTCAAGGTGGGCAATGTTTTTCATGCTTAGGTAGAAGCCCCACATTGGCTTCAACCTGGAAACATCTTAAAAAACAAATGGCAATAAATGGGCTTGAAAAAAGGTGCATTGAAAACAAAGGTGCAACACACCCTCTACAAAGGCACCCATAAATGAGACAATATGAACCCTTGTATGTCATGAACCCCATGCCCAAAAGTATTACCCCCCATCCACTTCATCTTTTCCACATGGCTTAGAGAGGTTTCCACCTAGGAAACACTCCTTGACTTAAGGAATGATTCACCCAAAAGGTCACCTTATCAACCCTCCCATACCTAAACTTGGCCAATTGCAAAGGGTCTTTGAGTACTTGTTTAATTTGATGAGGTTGTTTTTGATGTACATGCTTAGATGGCTCTTATATTAAATGTGATTTTACTTGCCACAATGCTTTGACTTGAGATCCTTGGAGAGCGTACTTGTTTTTCTTTGCATGGCCGATTTGAAGGAACAAGCCCAGCTTGGGCATTCATTGGGGCAGGAAGCTCACTAGTTGGATGCCATGGCCCAGACCTTGGGGCAGTACAGGAGGTGAACGTTGCCTTTGGAGGCAAAGGAAGAGACCTTGGAGGATCTCATCTAGCCCTTGCAAGCCCAACGATTTGCCTTTGGAGGCTAATAYGTCACTTTGGAGGGCTTGACGTCACCCTATGGCTAGGGTTTTGGTGGTGATGATGTTGTTTTGATGGACACTTGGCATGTTGGAGGAGGAAGACATTTTGCATCRCARAAATGATCCTAGCACATGAAGAAGGGGCCTTAGGAGGCCCAATGACGTCCTTCCTTTTCTCAACAACTTGCTAAAGTGACCTTGACATCACCCTAGAAGGGGTTGACRTCATGCTTTAAGGCTTCTTTTGTGCATTTTTAAAGTTAAAATTAAATTGACTTTGTAAAGGGGCAAAATAAAGGGAGAATGGCTCCCTTATTTTGTGGTTTACCCTAATTTATGTGGACAAACACTTTTTAGRAGTTTTGTATAAATAAGGATCATTTTCATTTCATTTTAACATAGCTCTCTCATGTGAGAAAGACTACTTCGCTGAAATTTTCGCCCTACTTGGACATTTGGATCATCTCTCTCTTGTGCAACTATCTTATGGTGTTTTCTCTTGGTATATTGTGGAGCTAAGCTGGTGTGCACCTCTTGGAGGTTTTTTCTCTTGCTTATGGATGGATATTGCTTCATAACTAGGGTTTGATCTTGCTATTTTGGAATTGGTAAGGAAATTTCTTCATTTTGTTGGTGTTTTCTTCTAGTTTCATTGATAATCTTGTCTCAAACCCTTAGAGGAGTATAATAGCATACACCCTCCAACATGGTTCATGTTATTTACTAGTTGATAAGCCATTTTTTACAAGGTTACTAGGAGGAATAAAAGGGCTTACACCCTCCTAGCGTTACCTTGCTTAGTTTTGCATGCTCTAGGGAGTAGAAGGGCCTACACCCCTAGTGATATTGTGGATCTAACTCTTACATCCAAGACTCCATTACCCAATAGATACAAAAACACTAATCTGAAAATTGCATTGGAGAAATAAATTACTGCATTGAAATATGTGATTTTACGAGATATTCAAATTGTTTAAAGTGGAATCAATTATTTGCCTTAAAAGATTGCTTGAGCCACTTGGGCGTTTGATTGGTCAAGGAGATCTTATTGCTGTTATAAACTTTATGCTACAGCCATTAGGGATGCAGCAAACTCATCTAAACTTATTTTTCTTACTCACTTTTCAACCGTCAAAAATTGTTAAAAAGCTTGCATAATAACCTACTAACCCCAGTGCATCTTTTGGGTGGTTTATTAGTGATTTTGGGTGGTTCAATTATTCTGTTGCAGTAATCTTTTGCTACAGCCATAAGGCTGTCATAATATCTCTTCAATAACTTTTCTTAAACAGCCTTACTTTATCACTAAGTCTAGCTTTATCTTACTTGAGTTATACTAGTCATTGCTAGCTTAATCTCTTGCATCTTTACTTGACTTTCAGTGACGTATCTAACAGCTTCTATTATCATTTACTTGTTGATTTACATCATTGTTAAATACTGCTATATAGGACAGCAAGTTTCACTTGCTTGTCCAGTGGAATATTGTGCTTGCATACTTGCTTTTCTCTTGTCTCAGGCAGGTATAAGTTATAACTATCTTCTGCAGGTACTCAAGCGTTTAGCAACCATTGACCATCACTAAGACTTGTTTCCAAGCCATCTTCCACTTCGTAGCTTGACCGATAGGGGCATCACCTTCCATAACTCCATTTTCCATCTCATTTCCCCATAAGGTCACCTGAGATTCCCCCCTTGTGTAGGATTTCTCCTTCACTAAAGCGAGGGGAGGGTTAATCTAAGGTGACAGTGGGTAGACTTTCCCGTAATTCTATCCATCTTGTGGATTGGGTCGGGCTTTTCCAAACCTACAATTTGTGCGATAACAAGGAGCAGTGCTATTATTAACAAGTGAGAGCACCATGTTGTGTGACATGTGTCAGCATGTAAGGGCACCATGCAGTGTGACATGTGTCAGCATGTAAGGGAACCATGCAGTGTGACATGAACCAGCAGGTAAGGGCACCATGTTGGATGACATGTGGCATATCTTTTGAACAAAGCCTAGGCACCCTAATCTTGACAAAACCCTTCGCACCTTATTGGATAAATTTGGCATTGAGATAAGGTTGAGTTGCATGCGTCAATTCTATTTTCAATGGATGACTCATCAGCTATTATTGGCAAGAGAGGGTGACTTTCTTGCATGAGGATAATACTATTAGATAGCATGTTTATTTTGGAAAGGTTCACTTATCTTGAGTTGAGTCAACACTGCATGGAGGGTGCATGAGCTAGGATAATTTTCGAACAAATTATCTTCAGTTTATTTTCAGTTAAGTCAACACCGCATGAAGAGTTTAGGAGGGCACAGGAGTTTGGCTAAAATTGGAACAGGGTGACTTTATCTTAGTGAGAGTGAGAGATTTATTTATGGCTATTAAGTGGCTTATTTCAGCAATTTACTCCATTATTTCAGCCACTTAACTTCAGAGGTATTTTTGCATGACTAAAGTGCCTTGTTTAGAGTGTTCAAAAATCTATAAAGGAAGAGTGAATGGCTATTATACAACAGAGTCTTCCAGAGCATCCAACAACCTTTCTTCTCCATATTCTCCTCTTTCTTTCTTGCTGCCTATACTTTCTGCTGAGCAGAAATATTGTGATCAGTCTTGTATTGAATCTTCATGAAGCAACAATCTCTTGACCTATACAAAGATAAAGTTTGAAAAGGCCTTATATTATATTATATTGCGAATGGATTGACCGGAAAAGAGAAGAGGAAGCAAGGTATACTTAATAGTCTCATACACGTTAGGTCGAGCATCCGTTCTGTGTGTGCAGGCAGGTGGACCAGCTTGTGTGTGTATATTCCATTCTTCCGCATCCGTGGACCATAATTACATATATAATGATATATCTTATTTGTATACAGATATATAGGTGAAATGAAAGGCACCTATACATAGAAGTTTTATTATGAACTCGCAAAAATTTCTAAGTTTACAGCAATCAAATTTTGCAGCAATAAATGACTGTACTTATCTTGAAACTTGTGCACCAAATACTCCTCAAAAACTATGTCAAGGTTCTGCTGTACTTTTAGTATGGACTGTATGGATTTTCTCCACAGCAAATGCCTCGAAATTTGTTCCTTTATCCTTTGCCTCGATTTCTATGCTAGATTTAGTTGTACAGCCTGTTGAATCCGTACTGTACGACATGCATTAAATGTTGTACGGTACTGCTGTCATAAATGCTGAAAAAAAATTGGAATTTGTGCCACCAACCCTCCTTGGAATTTGCACCCCATCTTGCTGCTCCTCTCTTTCTTCAATTATTCTCTCCTCTCTCTCTCTCTTCATTAAATGCATAATAATTTGATGTCTTTTCCCTAGTTCTCCTTTTTATCTCTTAATGAGGTAGTTAGGAAGTTATTTTACACCTAATGGCTGAGATTAAATCCTAGCCCTCTCAAGATCTACGGTTGTGTTTGTTATCCCCTATCCTAGGGATAACTAAGGAGATCATGTCTCGAGGCCCACATGTCCTAGACATGGAGTGCCGAGAGCCGAATGACTTGAGCATGGCCCCGGAGGGCCCCTCTTTTTCTTCAGTGCAACTCAATTATCAGCAGCAGCAGTATCCATGCCACCAGCCTGGTCCTGAAGTAGCAGTAAGTCTTGCTCCATGAGGTAATGAGTCCGGGTATCATGGTATGCGTCACTCTGATTATTGAAGCACTTGAATATGTTGCATTGAATTCTCCTTCATTTCATAATGTTTGCTTGGAAATTATGCTCTTTTACTTGTTCATACCTAGGAGGGTGACGTGATGCCCTAGTAAGTTAGTCTCCCTTTAGGATGGGTTGCAACTGGGTGGGTCTATGAAAGGTCATCGTCTGTTCCCTTCATACTTACCACTTTCCATCTTTATTCCTCTCATTTTCCCCTACCTTTGTTCGGGCATTGGGATTTGCCACACTAGGAAGGGTTGTACCGTGCCTTGTGGGAAGAAGAGGCTAAAGGCCCAGCAAATAAAAGTAGCTAGCAAGAGTTAAAATCCGAAACGAAACCTTTGACATGCTTCGCCAAGGGATTCCCGTGAAAGTAGTAAAAGGCTTCTCAGTAAAAAAAGGGAACCCGTAAGATAAATAAACACACAAGGAATAGTTGGTGGATGGGAGGTCTCATCATGATCCGGCCTATTATGACCATGGGCATGTAGCAGTATGACACTACCATCTATCTGGTCACCAAACCAGGGTAGTGGCTCTTGGTGGCATAGTTAGGAGAAAGGGGGTCTCATCACGAGCCATCTTTCTAATCTCCGTGAAATGCTTGTGGGTAACAATGTCACCTTTGGTCACCAAGCCAGACCAGGACAGTGTCCCTCGGCGCTTCCCTTGAAGCATAAAAGAAAAAGATAAAAAGTAATAAAACTAAGAATAAAAGGCATTGAATGGGCTAGGAAAGAATGGCATCTATGACAAGGTGCGGCTCGCCCTCTATAAAGGCACCCACAGGTAAGATCTACATTTACCTGTTATCACTGCACCCCATGCCCAAACACTTACCCCACGCCACCTCACACACACTTACATGACCTAGATTGGTTCTCACCTGGGAAACACCCCAAACTTAAGGATTATTAGCCCAATAGGACACCCTGAGACTTTCTCCAAACCTGACTTGTTAAACTACATAACGTCTTTGAGCATTTGTCTGGGTAAAGGGGGGTTTGATGCACATGTTTGGGTAATTTGATTATTAGATGTGATTTACATGCTATGATCCCTGTGACTTATGAACCCCTGGAGGGCATGCTTGTTGTTGCTTGCAGGACTTTGTCGGTGGACAGGTACATGTGGGGGAATGATTAGCTCGGACCTCCATGGGGCTGAAAGCCCACAGATGGATGTTGTAACCCCAGGTAGGGGCAAGAAGACATCAAAGACTTGCACCAGGAAGAAAGAAGGACATTGCCCTTGGAGACACTCCTGCAGACCTAGACCCAAGGGGATCTTGCTCTTCCACTTGGATGTTGACCCTTGAGAACCCATGACATCATCATTATTGTTGAATTTAAAGCAGCTGTAAGAGCTATTCTCTGGGAGGATGGAAAAGACCCTAGCTTAGATCTAGGGCCCCCAGTGCACTCCTGGGGATTTGGTCTGGGACCAAACAGTCAGAGCCATGGCAAAAGACCCTTGAAAGGGCCCCTAGAAGATAACTGAGGTTCTTGGTCTGAGACCAAGCAGTAAAGACCCTTGAGAGGGCCCTTAGTATATGACTGGGGTTCTTGGTCTTGGACCAAGCAGTTAAAGTCCCTAGATATGTCTAGGGCCCCTGGACATGTTCTAGGGTACCCATGTCTGAGACATGGGTTGATCCTTGGTCTTGTACCTTGGTGGATAAGACCCCAGAAATGTTTTGGGGCAACCTGGTCCTTGATTAAGCAGTTGTTGGTGTATGACCCTCTTTGAAGGCGGGCATGACCACATGAGGGATTTATCCCATATGCAGTGATGATAAAGTTAAAAAGGTCACCTTGAGAATTATATGGACATGTGTAAACCTCTCCTAAACCCTCCACCCTTGGCTTTTGGGCTTGAGTTTGTTAGGGGTTTGTGTTTTGTATTTTTAGGGGTTAATACAAGAAATATTTAATTAATAGAAATTGTAAATATATTTAATTAATATTTATATTAATTAAATATATTACTTTTCTTATTATTTCTTTTATCTAACCCTCACCCAAAAGTATAAATAAAGACCCCTCCCCCTTTTTTCATTCACTCTTATTCTATCTCTCTCCTAAGGATGGCGGATTGCTCCCTTCCAACAGTTTGGTCCCTCCTTGCAACAGTTCGGCCCCCCCTTGGCAACAGTTCGGCCTCCTTGCATCAGATAGCGGCTCCATGGTGGCAGTTTACAGACCTTCCCTTGTAGCAGAGTTTTGTTCCAGGTCTAGCTAATTGGTTTTGCTGCTATGGGTATGGTGAGTGCTTTCCACTACTGAGAATTCTGGTGTAGCTTCTCTCCACCAGCCAGCCATCATTTCATTAACCAGAAAGCCCTCTTCATCAGCCTGTCGTCCCCTATCTGAGTTTCCTGTGAGGGTCGCGGCACCCTAAGTAAGGTAATTGGGCTATCCTTGAGGCAGTCGTCCCTTCTCCTGGTTGCTCTTCCTATGCATGAGGGTTTTGTGGGGTGTTTTTCAGTGTACTTGTGTGAAGTTCTGGTGGGGGTTTAAACAGTCCTAAAATTCTCTTGGTAAGAGATCTCACCCTCGAGGGAGATCCATGATCTTGGACTTTTTCTGAGCATATACTCAGTGGCTTTTCATCTCTTGTGTATGGCATGAAATCCTTTGATCAGAGGTAAGATTTCAAGGTAAGTAACTTGTTCTAATTCAACTATTTTAAATCTGCATGCTCTTTAAAGTTTAGATCTGTAT
>ML885524.1:0-14184 GCA_009831015.1 Picea engelmannii
AAAGAGATAAGTTTTTTTTTATCTATCTAGATGACCTGACTGTTTTCTCTAAATCTGATGCAAAACATCTAACACACCTCGAACAAACTTTCGAGAAATGTCGCGAATTCGGTTTGTCACTTAATCCCAAGAAATCTCATTTCGCAATGCAAGAAGGTAAACGCTTGGGTCATATCGTGTCAAGAGATGGAATCAAAATCGATCCCAAAAGGGTCGAGGCGATAGATACCATAAATATTCCTAGAAATGTGAAAGAAATTCAGTCTTTTTTAGGAAAAATAAACTTCTTGAGAAGATTCATCCCTAACTTTGCCGAAATTGTTAAATTGATTACAGATATGCTTAAAAAGAACAGCGAGGTGAAATGGACAAACAAATCCAAAGCGTCATTTCAACGAATCAAGAAAGTAATAAGTGAAGCTCCAGTCCTAGCAAGCCCGAATTACACAAAACAATTTTTGATTTTCTCTTTTGCCTCTGAACATACAATCGCAGTTGTATTATTATAGAAAAATGATGAAGGTTTTGAGCAGCCTATTGCATTTTTTAGCAGAAGTCTCAGGGATGCTGAGTTGAAATATGACATTTTGGAAAAACAAGCTTATGTAATGGTAAAAGATCTCAAGGATTTCAGAACATACGTATTGCACTCGAAGATCATTGCCTATGTGCCATCAAGTTATGTTAAAGATATATTGGTGTAGCCAGACAGCAATGGAAGAAGAGGTAGGTGGCTGGCTAAAATCTAGGAGTTCGACCTGGGAGTCAAATCGACTAAAATTATCAAAGGTCAGGGTTTGGCCAAATTGCTAGCCGAATCAAATTTGAAAGTACTTGGAATAAATCAGCTACAAGAAAATGAGGGATTTTTAGAAATAGATGATCTTGACGTCACTGCACCCACAACTGAGATTCAAGACAAGTTCTCTACTTCAGTCTAGTACCGTGATATCATTTCTTACCTACTGACCCTTCGATGTCCTAGTGAATTAACCCCATCCAAAACTAGGACACTGAAGTTACACGCTGTAAAATATTATATCATAGATGGTAAATTGTATTAGAAAGACCCTCTGGGTTTCCTGCTGAGTTTCTTAGTCGAGACTGAGACGGAAAGGGTTATTGATGAATTCCACTTGGGAGTGTGTGGTGGGCACCATCCTTGGAAGGAAATGGCTTATAAAATCTTAAGAGTCGAGTATTACTGACCTAAATTATTCACAGATGTAAACACTAAAGTCCGAACTTGTACTCCTTGTTAAATGTTTACAGGAAAACAGAAAGTCCCAGCCTTACCTTTAGTTCCGGTTAAAACTGAAGTTCCATTTCAACAATGGGGTCTTGATTTCATTGGAGAAATTCACCCACATTTCATTTCACAACACAAGTGGATTCTAACTGCGACAGACTATTTCACTAAATGGGTGGAAGCCATGCTCACAATAAATGCAACCGACTCAGTAGTAATCAATTTCCTAGAAGAAAATATTTTATCCAGGTTTTGTTGTCCCCGAAATATAGTCACTGACAATGCCCAAGCATTTAAGTCAATGGCCATGGTAAGATTCTACCAAAAATACAATATCATATTAGGACACTCAACAGCTTACTATCTGCAGGGTAATGGTCTAGTTGAATCGTCTAATAAAAGTCTAATTACTGTGATAAAGAATGTTTTGACTGAAAATAAGAAAGCATGGCATATCCATTTAAAATATGCTCTATGGGCTAACAGGATAAGTACCAAAAGATCAATTGGGATTTCCCCTTTTCAAATGGTATATGGTATTGATGTCATTTTACCAATAAATCTTTCTCTACCCATGATGAAACTTTGGCAAGATTCAAATGAAGAACCTAACGACGTTACCAGAAGGATAAACTAGTTGGTTGAAGTTCAGCAAAATCAGGCCGAAGTGAATGAAAGGTTACAAAGATATCAGGATAACATGAAGGCCTTATTCAATTGAAAATTTAAAGATAGAGATTTCCTCCCTGGTGATCTGGTCCTGAAACGGGAAGCCAGGAGAGAAGACACTGGTAAACATGGCAAGTTGTATCCAATCTGGTCTGGCCCATATAAGATTTCGAATTTTGAGGGAAAAAATGTTTTTTTATTAGAAAATCTCGATGGAGACATTCTCAATGCCCCTGTAAATGGGCGACACCTTAAAAACTTCATGCAGTAATGTGTTTCTAAACTCTCATTGTACATACCGGTTTGTTTTCATGCTTATTGTATAGTTTAATTTCCTTTAGTAAGTTTTTCCCTAAAAAATAAAAATAAATAAATAAAACTTTATTCATGAGATTTCCTGACAATCAGCATGCTGACTTATTTTGCAAAAAAGTTGTTGACCAACCAAGAGACTAGAGATGCTAAAAAGGCGACAGGCCCAGATAAGTATATTAATTGTCTTCCGATGAAAAAGGTAAGAAATTAATAGCCTTTTAGCCAATAAACTAGGAGTTACCAAGGTATGAGATTCTACTCTAAAAACTCAAGCTAAATTACCCTAACATATATAAATAAATAAATTATTAGTCCAATTGATGTTGATGCTATCACCGAAATTTCTAAAAAAAAGGGGGGGGGGGCGCCTTAAGGAAACGTTTTAAAGTCTAACTAAGAAAATCTTAAAAAACGGTCATGTGTGCAGTAGTCTTTCTGAAGTGATTTATTTTCCCCTTAAGCACGGTAAAGCCCGCTTCTCAGCTAACCCCAATTGTTTATCATGGGTCCCTTGAGAAAAGAAAGGTCTCACTTTGGTTCTGAAAATTCTCAATCAAACCTTCAAAAACGAGAATAGGTTGAGTTTATAGTTCTTTAACTTTAGCTGAACCAGAAGTATGTCTAGGTTAACCCTAACCTTATTAGCTCTCCTAACAGGAATAAACCGATTCGTTTTGCTAAGGGAAATCTCTTAAAATATGTCAAGAAGTTTCTTTCAAGAATTTCCCTGAATCCAATGATGTTTGAAGGCAAGAGAGAAGATTAGTCAAGAGCCATTTAAGTGAGTTGACAGGCCTCTGTTCTTAAAATTTTCAAGAAGATACCTTCCCGAGTATATTACATACTTATTGATTTCCCCCACTTCATATTAAAAGAAAATATACACAGACAGATGGTGAAAGGAAATTCATTATATTGATTTCCCCCATCTAGTCCAAAGAGATGAAGAAAGGAAATTCATTATATCGATTGCCCTCATCTCAGCATTTAAATGCTTTAAAAAAAAAAAACGAAGTCGTGAAAGGAAATTCAATAGGGGAAGTCAGATAAATTCACCGGGGTACTGAACAGGCTCGCTAACAGTGAAGCAATATCTTTACATCTGATAAGGTTGTTATACATGAATTACAAGATGCTCTGGTAACTTTTCTTCTTTCAGCTGGATTCACATTATAAGTTTTTGGGATCCCCTAATTTGACACCTTTAAATTTACTTTACCTTGATGCAAACGGAATCAGATGAAACCTAGTAGAATGGTTAATTTGATTTTGATTATCTTATATAGATCTGAGGTCATTTTCAGAAAAGGAAATCTATTGAGAACCTAACTCGAGAAAATCAGATGTTTTATTTTTGAAGAATTTACAAATTCAAATGCAGAGATTCTAAAGTCTTGTCTAATTTTCCCTCCTGATTTGTTTTGCAAAGTTGAATTATCGACCCCATTTACCCAATCAAGGCACTTGGTCTACATGTTCTTCTCGTCCCACAAGGAAATGAGATCCCTAGATGGAGCCTAATGTTGACACGAAGTTTAATGTTTTACCCTTTAAACCTGAAGCATCGCTCTTTGTTAGTCATGGAGCCGCCCTTAGTCTTAAAAAGATTAAAAAATCTTTTGACTTTTCAGGTTTCGGGATTCGGCCTTTCACACAGTTGTTTTCCTAACTAATCACTTCAGACTCCTGGTGCCGAAATCCCGAAAAGGCTTTATATTAAAAAAGAATAATAATAATAAAAGAATAAGTAAGTGCTATAAGTCCTGACGTGCTTTTCACAAAGTATCCTTTAATTGTGATTAATTAAACTCTTAAACACAGTCAACAATTCATTAATCTCTCATGATTCGAGTGTCCTTGTATCTAAGTGTTGTCAGAGTGTCAGCCCTTGAACTCTCGATCCCCGATTTTTCGAAAAGAAGAAGTTAATCACTAATCTTAATTGATTAAAGCGTTAATACCAGTAATCAATGCCTAAATTAATCCCATCACGATTTTGCAATTCGGGGTTTGTTCATGACATACCTAATGGGTACAGGATCCCCAAAATTCTAAAATGTGAAATCGTGAAATTTTTAACAAAGTTTAAAACGATTTTAAGTTAGTTTAAAACAGAATTAATAAAGATTAAAAGAATTTTTTGTGTTTCGCATTTCGGGATTAATTGAGAGCAGTCCTTTTGAAGCTTTAGCTTCAAATCGCCAATACACGGTATCTTTCGTAACAGGCAAATAGAGATATTTCTAACTTAACTGCGTATCTTTGGGCGTATCTTCCTCATTAAAAAAACATTAAAGTTTTGTCGTCTGTCACAGTACGTCCTTTGTGAGAAGAGTTAAAGGTTAATAAAGCTTTGGTTTTTTCGAATTTCATTCTTATTGTTTAGACTCAAAAGTGAATTACATTTAACAAACTTACGCATTTTTCTCTGCGACAGGAATTCGTTCTAAAACTCAAACATATGGCACGTAGAAAGGCACCTAAGAAAAGCGAAGAAGCAGCTGAAAGCTCAGGCCCAGAAGGAGATGTCGTGTCTCATACTACACCGCATGCCATCGATTCTATCAAATCATAGAGGCAAATTTTCGAAACCTTGGACTACGAAATCAAGAATTTTCCCAATGATTCTGAAAACAAACTCTGGGACATAGCAGAGTCCAAGCTTCACAAAGTAGCCACGCGCCCATGACTCATGGTATACAATGATAAGATTAGTTGGGTTTTAGAGAGGACAGACATGCAGACGAGAAGCATCTCAGACAACCAAGGGGTCATCATTGGCTCCTTCAAACCGAAGCATATACAAGTAATGTACAAACTATCTCCCAATTCTAAGTACATTTAAAATAAAGAGTTTGTAAGTGAATTTCAAAAGAAAGAAAGAATTTCAGCGTCGGTCATAGGAAATCTCAAGGAGATTTCCGATTGGTTTATTGAGGAGAATTTCTCCTATATCGGGGTTTTCGGATGTTCTATCCCTCCTCATGCACTTTCGAAATTCCTCCCTGATAGACTAGTGTGTAGGGAGGTAGCTCATCAGATAATAACAGGCGGTATTGGGATAGAGTTGAAAACAGCTCAAAAGAAATTTTGGCCAGTCTTTCCTGTACAGATTGGAAGGTTTTCGCTACTCAACCTGGGTCATTCCAAAGTTGAAGCTTCTCTTGAGGAGGTCAAGTTGGTGAATCTTGAACACAGGAAACATGACCCTTATCAAACAGTGGGGAGCCACATGGCTCATTGTGGCATGAAAGCATTTGAGCATGAGGAATCCCCTCGCAATGACATTTTCAAAGGGGCCAAAACCTACGAGGAGGTGTTAGGCAGGGTACAAAAGTTATCATCCGACTTGAAAACCAGTCTTCTAGCCTTCCAGAGATACTAGTTGAATTCCAAAGAAAGTTTGACCAAATTTCAAATGGAAATTTCATAGTTAAAGGAAATGGATGTTACCCTAGTAGACAGGTGGCTAGTGAAGCCAAACTTAAAATTGCAATCAATTAAGTTTATTGGTAAGGAGATTGAATATTGGTTTCCAGAAACTCAGAGAAAGTTCTATTTATTTGAAGCAAAGGATCTCCCAAAGCCTCCAAGAAATTTCCTACATCTTCTGGAAAAATGTATTGATTGTATCAGGTCAAAAGAAGGAGATACTTCAGTAAAACAATGAAATATCATTTTGAAAACTTATATTATCAAGATGATAGGAAAATAAATGATAATCATGCAAATGGTTTGGGTTTGCAATTCTTGTAACTGTTTTCCCCTAGGATTTAGGAGATCACCAACCAACAATCATGAAGGATCTTGTATAAATATAATTTCAGGATACTGATCTAGGGATTTTTTTCTGGGCGGATTGTAACAAAGAATTTGAAGATATTTTTGAATTAATACGAATACAGATTGAAGATTCCAGATCTGGTCAAGTTTGAGTTATGTGTTTCTCCTTCGTTTCATATTTTTCATATATCTTTTTAATGAATGCTTAACTACAATTTAGTACAACTTCTACTGTGGTAATTAATTATTCTTGCAATTTAATCCTTTACAGCCTTTCCTCTGTATCGGCTATTAGCAGATATGATACCTGTAAAAGTTTTAGATTTCAATATCATATGATTCATTAAGAGTTTTTCCTGATTATTTTCTTCTCCTGTCAACACAGTGAGATTCCTCTTTAATTGATGCCTCACCCTGTTCAACAACTTTATGTTTTCTTTTCACTTAATGCATATTCCCTTTTCAAAATTTAACTCAGATACCAGAAATGGCCTTTAGTTTTGTCATACTATTAATTCAAGGTTTTTTTTTGGAGTTCTTTTTACATGTTTTGAAGCAGAAATAGCGAACTCTTAAAAGAAAACACAAGAACTTATCCTTTAAATCCTTTTCACCCATGACTATTCCAGTTACAAGACAGCCTAATATCAAACCTAGACTATCAGATCAAATGAGTATTTCTTTGAATTTATTTAACACCATCCTTCAGACAGCAAATAACCAGTTCAAGTTAGAACGTTCATGGGCAGTTATTGAAAGAGACATTAGCATCCAGAAAAACTGGGAAGCTAGACAGAGACTGTTAAGGAACCAGCAATAGCCCTTTTCATATAACCTACCTTTTCATCCTTATCCCTCTCTATATTTATTGATGCCTTGACGGTGTACTTTAGAGTCTTAAAGTACAAACTCAGGAACAACATTTTTTTGGCGTCGTTGTCGGGGAATGAAGAAACGAATCTTTTCCTTGGGAAGAATGGCATTGACACTTTCTATCTTTGATAGTGAACAAAGATCAAAAACCTTATAAGGCTCCCTTATATTTCACTTGGTGACTCCACGATAAATAAACTGGCTTTTAACCGAAAGAATACCAGAAGAAACCCAGATGACAAACAGAGTTCGCCGGTTCCAGATCCAGAAAAAAATTTAAAATCAAGAAGATATCCTAAACAGACTGTATCATCGACAAACAGGTTTTATCAACCTAAAATTACAGAGTCGAACACTAGAGATATTTGTGAAGGATCAAATACCCCACCGTATTACGGGGGATTACCTACCAATAAGATTAAAACCTTTGAGCCTGGTTTGGTCTCGCCTGATTTTAAAACTGAGATTTTCCCAACTGTTTCTTTTACCAACAGAGATAAAAGATCCGCATTACTTCCCTCTTCAATTGACACTTCTTCGCTTCGCGAAGTTCATTTTTCCTATTCTTCTCTACACAACTCCTGTTGATTCTCCTTTATATTCACCCTATGAGTCCGAAGAAAACAATCCACTTTTCCCTAGTTCCCCTTCCTCAAGTTTCCTTTCTCTCGACAACCAATTTCCTGAAACCCTTCTTCATAATTTCGAAGCAACAACCTCTAAATCATCAATTACTGTGGTCGAAGGAGGTGTGGCCGGAGGAGGTGCTACTGTAGGTGGGGCTGGAGGAGGAGGAGTAGGCGGCCAAGTACCACCCCCTATTATATTTGCAAAGGTGGCTACTAGATATGCCCCTTTGATCCTCCCAGTTCCCCTACATGACTTACCTAAAAACTACATGAAGAATCTTTCGAAATTCACAGGAGAGGGTAATTTGACTACAGCCGAACACATCAATTTATTTGACCAATTTGTCTATATCCTTGGACTCGAACATGAATATGTCTATTCAAGACTATTGGTTCAAACATTTTAAGGACAGGTACGAACTTGGTTTCGAGGCCTAGCAGCGGGATCTATACTGTCTTATGAGGAACTTCAAAATGCTTTCATTAGACAATGGGAGGAAAGGAAAGACCATCTCTATTATCTAACTGAATTTGGGGCTCTAAGAAAGAAACACTCTGAATCAGTCCTCGAGTTCACTCAGAGGTTCAATAAATTGTATAATAATATCCCAACCGAGGTCAAACCCTCCCAACCTACAGAGAAAGTAACTTTTGTTGGTGCTTTCGACCCTGGTTTCTCCCTTTTATTGAGGGAGAGGAGAGGAGATCATCAGACCTCACCAAGATGCAAGATGATGCCTTAGAGATTGAGTCAAACATGATGACATCAGGAAAATTGAAAACCAAATTCGAAACTGGAAACAAAGAAACCAGAAGATATAGAGATCAAGGGGGACCGTCCAGATCAGGAAGATATTCAAAAGACAAAATAGAAGACATGGAGAGAATAATTAAAGAGCTCTCAAATAAAATCTCAAGAATAGAGCTAGATCAAGCAAAGAATGAGCACTTTCCCAGAAAGGATTTCAAAAGGAATCCTATCCCTCAAAATCCACCAAGACAAATTAAGAAGAAAGATCAAAAAATCCAAACTCCATTTAAAAACGAAAGCTTTATAGGAGGAGAAGACGTGGAAGATTTTGAGGAACTAGAAGAAGACATTAATAATCTTGGAAACGACTACCTACAGCCTTTTTTAATGAGGCAAGATTATGAAAAATTTGCAACCGCGAAGGATAGATCCCAAAATAACAAAAACAGTGGTATTATTGAATATTCAACCTATCAAGAAATTGCAAACGATATAATGGTCGAACTCCACGAAAAATACAATCTAAGGCCTAGAAACAAGAGCCTCGCAAATCCCCCAGTGAAAAACATTTTGTCGAGGGGTGAAACACACGAGTCAGTTTCAAAAAATGATGAGAAACAAACTATAAAAACTAGAACCACTGACACACAGCCTACCAATATAAAGTCAGCAAAAACGTCAGCCGCGAACGTGCAGAAAACGGAGGTCCCTGTAATTGAAACTAAGACCTCACAACAAAGGAAAATTGAAAAGAAGGGGTTAGAAACCCAAACCATAGACATCAACAAAAAAATAGGAAGTTTTAATCTGGAAAATGAAATAAATAAAATCAAAATCCCTATACCTCTTGTCGAACTGGCAAAAAATCCAATTTACAGGAAACAAATTGCCAAATTGATCAGTTTTTCGGAAAACCAAAGTCAGGCCAATGTTATAAATTTAGAATATGACAAACCTAACATAATTTTTGGCCCACATTTCGATGGTGCCAAAGACATCATCGCCCCTTTCTATATTACTCTGACTGTGAACGATCACTTACTCCATAATTGCATGTTAGATTTGGAGCCTCTCACAATGTAATGCCTAAAGCCATTATGGAGAGACTCAGTCTTGAAATTACCAGACCTTATGGAGATTTGTATTCTTTCGATTCAAGGAAGGTTAAGTGTGTAGGTATGATAAAATATTTAGTCGTCAATCTTGCACAGATACCCGTGAAAGGTGTTCTAATGGATGTGGTCGTCGTCGATATACCCCCGAAGTATGGTATGCTCTCATCTAGGTCTTGGGGCGCTAAACTTGGAGGATCCCTCCAACTCGACATGATGATTTCCATGATCCCGGTCTTTGGAGGATAGTTCATGCATTTGTACAGAGAAACTAGGTTAGCATTCACGGTAAGTGACCCATATAATCAAAACAATTACCCTGTTTATATTGTTGATCAAGATTTAGGCAATTGTATTTTATCTATCGATGATGATATTGATGTATGTACAGAAGAAAGTTGTACAGAAAATAAAAAAGAAAAAGAAAAAGTAAAATAGGATGTATATAGGACTAGTGTTTGGAAGATGTTTTTTTTTATGGTGCCTCATCTTATTTTGGGGCCGGAGCTGGGGTGTTTTTTGTGGCACCTGGTGACAAATTTGTTATCCCTTTCTCTTATAGATTATAGTGGAACACTGAACATACTAACAATGTATGCGAGTATGAAGCCCTAGTGTTAGGATTGGAAGATGCTAGGATAATGAAAATTAAAAACTTGGAAGTCTTCGGCGATGCAGAGCTAATCGTGAAACGGGTAAACTGTCAATACGAAGCCAAACATTCTCGGTTAAGAACTTATCGGAACTATGTTTGGGATCTGATCGAAATTTTTTTCTCCTCTGTTAATGTTCATTATATCCCAAGAGAAGAAAATCAACAGGCGGATGCGTTAGCCAAAGAAGCTTCAACGTTCACACCTCCTACTGCTTTCAAATTAAAGTACCATATACTGATAAGACATAGGCCTTCCATATCGAATAACATACAACATTGGCAACTTTTCGAGGGCGATGAACAACTCCAAAAAATTTTAGAGACAGTAGATGACTTTTCCAAAACACATGCCAACCAAGAAAACCACAATGACCCTATTTGGATCATGCAGGAAGGCGAAGACCCCCAAAAGTTCCAAGATAAAATCACTAACCATCGGATGCTTGTTTTAAAAAATAATCAGATACCTAAGGATCTGATCCCCTTACAAAGGCTATTCAACCATTATGACATTCCTTTAAAGTCTACCTTACAGCCTCAGCCGCATGAGGTCGAGGATTGCGATATAGGTACCAAAGAAAATCCTAGGTTGGTGAAATTATCCAAATATCTGTCTCCGGAAATTAAAAGTAAGTATGTTGAGTTGCTTAGACAATATAAAGACGTTTTCGCTTGGTCTTATGACAAATTGAGAACTTATGACACCACTATAATGGAACATAAAATTCCTCTCAAACCAGGTGTAAAACCTTTCAAACAAAAACTCAGATAGATTAACCCGATCCTACTATCGGTAATAGAAAAAGAAGTCAAAAAACTCTTGGACACTAAAATCATTCTCTCACTAAAATACTCTGAGTGGGTAGCCAATTTAGTCCCAGTGAGAAAGAAAAATGGTGAGATTAGACTGTGTGTAGATTTTAGAAACCTGAATCGATCATCACTTAAATACAATTATCCATTACCTAAGATGGATCATGTTTTAGAAAAAGTAGTTGGAGCTAATAGAATGTCCATGATTGATGGTTTTTCAGGTTACAATCAGATTGTTGTACACTAAGATGACAAAGAAAAAACTGTGTTCACTACCCCTTGGGGTACTTTTATGTATGACAAAATGTCTTTTGGTTTAATGAATGCAGGGGCAACTTTCCAATGAGCCATGGATATAGCTTTCGTGTTCGAAAGAGATAAGTTTGTTGTTATCTATCTAGATGACCTAACTGTTTTCTCTAAATCGGATGCAGAACATTTAACACACCTCAAACAAACTTTCGAGAAATGTCGCAAATTCGGTTTGTCACTTAATCCAAAGAAATCCCATTTCGCAATGCAAGAAGGTAAACTCTTGGTTCACATCGTGTCAAGAGATGGAATCAAAACCAAACCCAAAAGGTTCGAGGCGATAGATACCATAAATATTCCTAGAAATGTGAAAGAAATTCAGTGTTTTTTAGGAAAAATAAACTTCTTGAGAAGATTCATCCCTAACTTTGATGAAATTGTTAGATTGATTATAGATATGCTTAAAAATAACAACGAGGTGAAATGGACAAACGAAGCCAAAGCATCGTTTCAACAAATCAAGAAAGTAATAAGTGAAGCTCCAGTCCTGGCAAGCCCAGATTACACAAAAGAGTTTTTGATTTTCTCTTTTGCCTCTGAACATACAATCGCAGGTGTATTATTACAGAAAAATGATGAAGGTTTTGAGCGGCCTATTGTATTTTTTAGCAAAAGTCTCACGGACATTGAGCTGAAATATGACATTTTGGAAAAACAAGCTTATGCAATGGTAAAATCTCTCAAGGCTTTCAGAACATACGTATTGCACTCGAAGATCATTGCCTATGTTCCATCAAGTTCTGTTAAAGATATATTGGTGCAACCAAACAGCAATGGAAGACGAGGCAGGTTGCTGGCTAAAATCTAGGAGTTTCACCTGGAAGTCAAACTGACTAAAATTATCAAAGGTCAGGGTTTGGCCAAATTGCTAGCCGAATCAAATTTGAAAGTGCTTGGAATAAATCAGCTACAAGAAAATGAGGGATTTTTAGAAATAGATGAGCTTGACGTCATTGTACCCACAACTGAGATTCAAGAAAAGTCTCTACTTCAGTCTAATACCAAGATATCGTTTCTTACCTACTGACCCTTCGATGTCCTAGTGAATTAACCCCATCCAAAACTAGGACACTGAAGTTACACGTTGTAAAATATTGTATCATAGATGGTAAATTGTATTGGAAAAACCCTCTGGGTTTCCTCTTGAGTTGCTTAGTCGAGATCGAAACGAAAAGGGTTATCGATGAATTCCACTTGGGAGTGTGCGGCGGGCACCATGATTTTTGGGCAATGGCTTATAAAATATTAAGAGTCGGGTATTACTGGCCTAAATTATTCATAGATGTAAACACTAAAGTCCGAACTTGTACTCCTTGGCATATGTTTACAGGCAAACAAAAAGTCCCAGCCTTACCTTTAGTTCTGGTTGAAACCGAAGCTCTATTTCAACAATGGGGTCTTGATTTCATTGGAGAAATTCACCCACATTCCAGTGCACAACACAAGTGGATTCTAACTGCAACAGACTATTTCACTAAATGGGTGGAAGCCATGCCCACAAGAAATGCAACTGACTTAGTAGTAATCAATTTCCTAGAAGAAAATATTTTATCCAGGTTTGGTTGTCCCCAAAAGATAGTCACTGATAATGCCCAAGCATTTAAGTCAATGGCCATGGTAAGCTTCTACCAAAAATACAATATCATATTAGGACACTCAACATCTTACTATCTGCAGGGTAATGGTCTAGCTGAATCGTCTAATAAAAGTCTAATTACTGTGATAAAGAAGGTTTTGACTGAAAACAAGAAACTATAGCATATCCATTTAAAATACGCTCTATGGGCTAACAGGATAAGTACCAAAAGATCAATTGGGATTTCTCATTTTCAAATGGTATATGGTATTGATGTCATTTTACCAATAAATATTTCTCTACCCATGATAAAACTTTGCCAAGATTCAAATGAAGAACCTAACGACGTTACCAGAAGGATAAACCAGTTGGTTGAAGTTCAGCAAAATTGGGCCAAAGTGAATGAAAGGTTGCAGAGGTATCAGGATAACATGAAGGCCTTATTCAATCGAAAAGCTAAAGATAGATATTTCCTCCCTGGTGATCTGGTCCTGAAATGGGAAGCTAGGAGAGAAGACACTGTTAAACATGGCAAGTTTGATCCAATCTAGTCTGGCCCATATAAGATTTTGGCTTATGATGGCAAAAATGTTTTTTTATTAGAAAATCTCAATGGAGACATTCTCAACGGCCCTGTAAATGGGTGGCACCTTAAACACTTCATGCAGTAATGTGTTTATGAACTCTCATTGTACATACCGGTTTGTTTTCATTCTTATTGTTTAGTTTAATTTCCTTTAGTAAGTTTTTCCCTAAAAAATAAAAATAAATAAATAAATAAATAAAACTTTATTCATGAGATTTCTTGACAATCAGCGTGCTGACTTATTTTGCAGAAAAGTTGTTGACCAACCAAGAGACTAGAGATGCTAAAAAGGTGGCAGGCCCAAATAAGTATATTAATTGTCTTCCGATAAAAAAGGTAAGAAATTAACAGCCTTTTGGCCAGCAAACTAGGAGTTACCAAGGTATGAGATTCTACTTTGAAAACTCAAGCTAAATTACCCTAGCAGATATAAATAAATAAATTATTAGTCTAATTGATGGTGNAAATTTCTAAAAAAAAAGGGGGGGGGGGGAGACTTAAGGAAAAGTTTTAAAGTCTAACTAAGAAAATCTTAAAAAACGGTCATGTGTGTAGTAGTCTTTCTGAAACCCTTTATTTTTCCCTTAAGCAGGGTAAAGCCCGCTTCTCAGCTAACCCCGATTGTTTATCATGAGTCCCTTGAGAAAAGAAAGGTCTCACTTTGGTTCTAAAAATTCTCAATCAAACCTTCAAAAACGAGAATAGGTTGAGTTTATATTTCATTAACTTTAGTTGAACCAGAAGTATGTCTAGGTTAACCCTAACCTTATTAGCTCTCCTAACAGGAATAAACCGATTCATTTTTCTCAAGGAAATCCCTTAAAAGATGTCAAGAAGTTTCCTTCAAGAATTTCCCTGAAG
>ML885526.1:0-14183 GCA_009831015.1 Picea engelmannii
TGAGTCAAACAATTAATCCAAAGAGAGAAATTTGTATGGGTAGCTACGAGAGTTTTACACATGGAGTTTTTGTTCATGAACAACAAATAGTGAGCAAGAAAGGGAGCTTGGAGCTGGAATATCCATGAAGGGTGAATTATGGAGCAAGATGGAGCATATTTGGAGCATATTCAGAGCTGAATACTGAATTTCTAGGGTTTTAGTCCTAAAGAGTGAACTCTTGTGTGAGTTGCACTGAAACAACAAGTGTTTGATGTGGTTTGCTGGTAGTTTTCCTATTAGTGAGTTCTGTTGAGTTTCTAGTAGAGAAATTCCTGGTTACCCATTCTAGAGAGACACTGATAAATAAAAGGGACACTTGAGGGATTGATATCGGTGAAGGGGTACATTCCTTGGGTTGGGCAGGTTGAGAGGAAGAGAGATGGTGGAAAATCAGGATAGTTGTAGGAGAATACTAGTGGGTTGTGAGTTTTATGAGTTGTGAGTGGACATTAAGATACCACCCTCTTTTGTGGATTACTAGACTCAGATAGGGGGTGACTTGTTGTTGAGATTTGGAACAACAAGTCTATGGTTGGGTAGAATGTATGTCCCAAGTAGCTGGTTGTACAAATGAATTTAAAATATAAGTGTTTTATCTTGTTGTTGTGTTATTTTATGAGTTAAATTGTTATGCCTGGACTCTATGTATGAGATTGATTTATATGTTGCTATGATTTAGTTTATTAGTTGTATATTTATGTCTATTTTAGCATGCTATAGATGCATGTAAATAATGGTAACAATTATTAGTTAAATATGTGTGTAATTCGTAGATGGAAGCTACAAGAAATTATTTAGTTAGCATAAATTTTATTTTATGAGTTATTCTGCACCATAATGATCCTCAGATAGGCTGCAAAAACATTACATTATGGTATTAGAGCATCTGGTTCAAACAATGGAATCGTATGGGCCAATAACCATAGTGAATTGGTGTAATTTTCTATTGTGGACTTTGGTCTGTGTAAATTTAGGGGAAACGTATAAGTTGGAACGAAATCCCCAAATTCATGGGTGAATTTCTAGTTTGAATGCCTCGAGGTAGTTGAAGAGATGATGTGGGGTGTGAATCTATAGGTTGCAAAGATAAATTCGACCTCTAGGGTAAAAAAAAAATGCATTCTAATGACTGTTGTAGCACTGCACATATTTTGGTGAATCAACGATTGAGATCGTTTTGATCGCGAGATGAACGATTGAGATTTGTTATGATAGATTTAAATTTTTATAAGGTTTTGACCATTCGGAAAGTTGAGAAAATTAGTGGCCGAGATTCATTTCAACGATTGGGGAAATAAGGCAGATTGACAGTTTGTATTCATTTTCGTCTGTTTGGAAGTTAGAGCAGAATCAACGATCAATATCATCTTGGGTGAGAGATTGACAACCCATATTCACTTGGAATTTGATAAAAAATCACTAAGTGTTGAATTTCACCAACAAAACTTGTCAATGGTCGATGATCGTGGATATATAGATTTTGGGAAAAAAATCCTCATGCCTAAAGGAAATATCCGACCACCAATGACCGACAATTGGGGGTCGACAAAATTAGTGCGACATTCAATTTCTTCCAAGAGAAACTGTCGATGGTTGATGAAGGAAAGAGGAGGGTGATGTGTCATGCCATGTCAACATATATGTGTCATCCCATGTCAACCTAGTTGATTCCTCATGATGGAGTTTCATGCCATGTCATCATCTATGTGTCATGCCACATCAACAAAGTTTTAGGGTCACCAAAGATTTGGTCGATAACCGATGGTCAGGGTTCGATGGATTTTGAAAGTAAGTGGTTGTCAAAGAATTCTTCGATGGCCAATGGATGATGATCAAGTGTTAGGGAGATTCATGAGAAATTTTGGTTTTACAAGAGAATTGGTCGATGACCGATGACCGATGATCAGGCGTAAGGGAGATTCACAGAAAATTTTGGTTTGGTAGTGAGAATCAGTGATGTAGTGTCGTAGATCAACGGTTGAGATTGTTTTAAGGTGTCGATCGATAGTGAAAATTGATCCGCAAGCCCGGGGAAGGTTTAGTGAATCAACAGTTGGGATTTTTACCAAATTGAGATCAATGAATCAGATTAAAGGGATGTTATAATATCAAAATAATCATTTTTATATGAAAATTTTTGAATTTTTCATATTTTTGAAGGTCATTAATTTGCACGACAATTTTGAGGCCATAAACGATGTTTTTAGCCAATCAAAACCTACAATATTAGAGTGTATCAAGTTACATGTTGTCTCTGCAACTCAAATAAAAGAACTTAGAGAGAGATATCCAATGAGCTATTCTAGGCGCAAAATAAATCTCGTATGAGAATGTTATAGCCAAACCAGTAAGGGTAAAATTTTGGCACCAGATTACTTCCAAAGGGCATAAATCCTTACTCATAACTTTGTTTGGGACTCAAGAGTAGTATATGGAAATATTATGAACCATAGAGAACAACCATGGAGCTAGATTCAGGATCTGGGTATGTAAAAATTGATGGGAGAGAAGGATGTCACCTATAGCGCACAGGGATAAATTGGGTAAAACAATCAAAACTTCTTTGGACCATAACTTTTAGATCGAAGATCGGATTTGGGAAAATGAATAGTCGCTAGAAAGGTATTGAGGAGTAAAATACATATGTCAACCCATATTTTTCAATTGGGCATTGGAATTTATCAGAAAGTAATAAATATATTGTTATAGCAGTAAATGAGAGAAAAATTGCAACTTGTGAATGATGTAACGTTTCGCTCAAAACTCAGAATGAGGCATGGGTACAACCATTGGAAAGTTGTTTCAAGTAGGACTGCATATAAGAAATTATATTTTGATTTAGTGCATTGTTTCCTTCATAACATTGGATAAAAAAATAACCTGTATTCTATATGTTGAAATGTTTTATGCTATGCATGTTCTAACAATAATTATTACATGGACATTTCTTGCAGAATTAGGGGTACACGAAAGAAACTTTGGTTATTATATGAGGAATAGATTTATGGAATATGATCAGGGATATTATAACCATAAGGTTTGCATGTAATCATGGGAAATGTTGAGACAAATTCAAATGGAAGAAGAGGCAGGAAAGATCTTGTAACTATAAAAATATTGCATAGGGATGTGGAGAGGTATAGAGAAGATAATGAAAGGTTTATGAAGGATCGAGAAGAGATAATTAATAGTATAAATATGTTTTACAATAAATTCAAAAAATACTTTGGCACTAAGCATGAAGCTATTGCAAGACAAGTGTCAACATCTAGATCCCAAAGCAAAAGGAATGATCATGGGAATGGCATGAAGTCAAGAAGAATGGGCATGCACAATCATTCTCCAAGGTAGTCCACTAGAAGAACTCATGCAAGTTCAGGGCTAGGGAGAAACCCATGTGTGTCTCCTACTCAGAGACAAAGGAGAATTCCTAAGGTAGACATCTTGTAAGGTGAACTCAGGTAAATCAAGCCACAAAATTTCGATGGTGAGCACAGGAAAGGAGAAGAATTAGAGGCCTAGCTATTGGAAATGAAGAAATATTTCTAGTTGTGTCATTACCCCTCTTGGGTAGAATATATAATCAAAACTTACCACTTGAGGAAAGACATCCATGAGGTGGGATTAGCTTAAGAAATCCAAGCACCTTGATGAGAAGAGAATCTCATGGAGGTAGTTCAAAGGATATTTCTAGGAGAAATATTTGTTTGAGCATTATTATGAAATAAATATGAAAGAGTTGTTTGAACTCAAGTTAGGAACCATGACAATGGATGAATATGAGAATATTTTCTTTGAATTGCTGAAGTATGTTGACGTCATAAAGTATGAAAAAGTCAAAATCCAAAGGTTTCTAAGTGGGTTACCCTCTTTCTATAGTGACAAGATACAATATGATAACCCTAAGACTTTGGACAAAGCCATAAGGAGATCAAAGCATCTATATGAGCATAACAAATAAAGGCCAGTTTTCCAAAAGGATTGGAATGAAAAGATTAAAGGGAAAAAGGATCAAAGGAAAAAAGAGTTCAAGTCATACTTTTTCAAGAACAACATCCAAGCAAATCAACAAGGTTAATCAACCCAAAATGAACACAAGACTACATATTCATTTGGGAAAAGTCCAAGGAAACAACTTGTACAATGTTGGGGATGTGAGGGAAATAATTTATATAGGGACTTCCCTCATAAAGGAGAAAGCATGTGGACTTTCCTCAACATCCAGAAGGATGAAACAATGGAATACATGGGAGGAAACATCCCAAGTATTTATGTAGCCTTGGAGAACAAGCAAGTGGAATATAAATCCCCCATTATTAAAGTAGAAGGTAATATTGATAATCAACCCATTGCAATTTTAATTGATTACAGAGCTAGCCATAGTTACATAAACTATAACATTGTTGAAATATTTCACTTGCAAAGGAGTAAGCATAATAAATCTTGGTTAGTTTAGTTATTCACAGGGGCTAAGAGGAAAATCAATGAGCTAGTTAAATGTTTTCCGATAGACATGAATAGACTCAATACCAAGGTATATGTAAACATCATACCATTGTGTTCATATGATTGTCTAATTGGCATGGATTGGTTGGAAAAAAACCATGTTGTCCTATATTGTACAACAATACAATCACATGTTTTGACGAAGAACGGAAGCAAGGAATTCCAGGAGTTGTATTTATTAGAGAGATTTTAGGTATTCAATTGGAAAAGAGTTTAAGAAAGGGATGTCAAGTTTTTGCAGCCCATATGGAAGAGGAAGCCAGAGATAAAGTGACAAGTATTGAAGACCATCCAGTCTTGAGGGATTTTGAAGATGTTTTTAGGGAAATCCCGCGATTTCCACCAAAGAGGGACATTGATTTCTCTATGATTTAGTGCTAGTAGTTTCCCTTGTGTCCAAGACACCTTATAGAATGGGCACACCAGAATTGAAGGAGTTGAAGTTGCAGCTTGAAGAGTTGTTAAAGAAGGGGTATATATGTCCAAGTGTGTCACCTTGGGGAGCCCCAATTATTTTTGTGAAGAAGAAAGATGGAACCTTAGGGCTATGTATTGATTTTAGACACCTGCATAAGGTAACCATAAAGAACATATATCTTTTGCCAAGAATTGATGATCTATTTGATCAACTAAAGGGTGCAATAATATTTTCCAAAATTGACCTGAGATCGGGCTATCATCAAGTGAGGATAAAGGAAGAAGAAGTCAACAAGATAACTTTCAGGACAATATATGTGCATTATGAATTCATGGTAGTGCCATTTGGACTATTAAATGCCTCAGTTATTTTTATGTTTCTGATGAATTGAGTGTTCAGGGAGTACCTGGACAAGTTTGTAATTGTGTTCCTAGATGATATAATCATATACTCTAAGTCAGAAGAGGAACATAGGAATCATTTATGAATAGTGTTGCAAGTTTTAAGAGAGAATAAATTGTATTCTAAGATAAGTAAGTGCATATTTTATCAAAAGAAGATTCACTACTTGGGGAATTTAATTTGAACAGAAGGGATATGAGTTGATACTGAGAAGAAGGAGGCCAATAGAGGATGGCCAACACCAAAAAATGTGACATAGGTAAGATCATTCATGGGTCTTTCCGATTATTACCGAAAATTCATCAAAGGATTTTCCAAGATAACAAGCCCAATCACCTCTTTGTAAAAGAAGGGAGTGAAATTTGAATGGATTCCAAGTGTGAAGAGAGCTTTCAGTAGATAAAAGACATTTTGACAAGTGCATTGATATTGAAGATTACATATCTAGATGAATATTTTTTTGTGTGCAACTATGCATGCATGGAAGGGATCGGTGGAGTCCTCAGTAAAAACGATCATGTGGTATGCTATGAGTCCAGAAAATTAAAAGAGCATGAGAAGAATTATGCTATCCATGATATAGAGTTAGCAACAATTGTGTGTGCATTGAAAATGTGGAGACATTACTTTATGGGAAATAAATTTTAGCTAAGGACATACCACTGTGGTCTGAAACATTTGTTTGGACAACCAACATTAAATGCTAGAAAACTAGATGGCTTGAATTTCTTAGCGAGTATGACTTTGAGATTAAGCATATAAAAGGAAAGGAAAATCAAGTGGATGATGCACTCAGTAAGAGAGCTAATTAAGTGCATATTGCAGCCATTAACATGTACAACAATGATTTGAAATATCAAATCATTGCAACAACAAATTCATATTAGCAATATCTAAAAATAAAAGAAACATTACAATAAGGAAAATTTTCAGCAAAAATTTAATTATTATGAGCTGAAAGAAGATGAAAATCTCATGTACAAAGGAAAAGTGTATGTGTTGAATTTCAGTGAGATGAAAAAATGCATTGTTTAAGGAAATGAACAATGTGCCATATGTTGGACACCCAGGATATCAAAATACAATTGTTGCTATAAGAGGCCAATACTTTTGGCTCGGAATAAAGAAAGAAGTGGCTAATTACATAGCTAGATGTCTAGAATACTAGAAGGTAAATACTGAACATAGACATCCAGTTGGGTTATTGCAGCCGTTACCCATTCCCGAACGTAAGTGGGAAGTTGTCACAACGGATTTTATTACAAAACTGCCTAGAATAGTGAAGCAACATGATCCCATTATGGTGGTGGTGGATAAATTGACTAAGGCAAAGCATTTTATTCTTGTGAAGAATACACAAGGAAACAAATATTACAGAGATATACATGAAGGAAGTTTCTAGGCTACATGGAGTTCCTGAGGTAATTGTTTCAGATAGAGACCTAAAGTTCACATCTAATTTTTGGAAAGGTTTGTTCAAAGGCTTTGAGAAAAATTTAAATCTTAGTACAACATATCACCCAGAGTCAGATGGAAAAACAAAGAGAACTAAAAAAATCATTGAGGGCATTCATAGAATGTATGTGATATCAACCATCCAAGTGGGAATATTATATTCATTTGGTTTAATTTTCTTACAATAACAGGTATCACGTCTCATTAAAAATGAGTCAGTTTGAAGCATTGTATGGCATAAAGTGTAACACGCTAGTAAGTTGGGATAAACCAACAAACAAAGTAGTTGTTAGGCTATATTAGTTAAAGGAAATGGAAGAGAATATGACAAAGATAAAACATAATTTAAAGAAATCATAGGATAGGAAGAAACGTTATGCAAATAAGAACATAGTTTTTATATATTTCAAAGTGGGTGAATATGTGTTTTTAAAAGTGAAGCTGAAAAGAAGCTCGCTAAGATTAGGAAGTAGCCCAAAGTTGGTAGCAAGATATTGTGGACCTTTTGAAATATTAGAAAATATAGGTTCAGTTCCATACATGCTAGAATTGTCTGCACCCACGAGAGTGCATACTATATTTTATGTATCATTATTAAAGAAATGTGTGTCTGAACCTAACCACATAATTGATTAGAATGTGATCCAGGTGGAGCACGAAGGGGATTTCTAGGTGGAATCAGTACGAATCCTGGACCAGAAAGTTAAAGTGCTCAGGAACAAAGCCATAGGGTTGGTAAAGGTTCAATGGACCTGCTATGGTCCTGAAATATGCTACATGGAGCATGAAGAAAACATGCAAGAATAATACCTGTATTTTTTTGTCAATTTTAAAGAAAACAAAATGCAAGACTCCATTTTGAGAAACTAGAGCTCCATAACCACATATTAGAGTCCTAGCCAACTGCAATGGGGACCCTGATAAAAGAATGGTTCATTCCTTGGGTTAATCCTGATAAACGAATGGTACATTCCTTGGATTAGACCTGATAAACAAATGGTTCATTCCTTGGGTCAATGGGTTGAGAGGAACATGAGATTATGGTTTGAACTGTTGCTAGAGTTGTGAACTTGCATAATTTTTATTTTCTAAGTATTTTGATGTAAATTTGCATATACGTATACCGACATGGTGTGCACCAAGGACGATGCTCAATTGTAGGAGAGGGGGAATGCAACATCCTCACTATAATCCCTAGTTTAATTAATGCTTTTGTATATATAATGTGTGGTTATGACCAAAGCGATGTATATGAAAAAATTATTTATGAATTTTAATAATAAAATGTGATGCCAACTGCTAAGGGGACATGGACAGAGATGGGGGGTGAATTAATCAACAAGAGAGGGGAGGGCCGAGGATAATATCTAAGAGGGATCCAAGGGGGAATTAGCCATGTCTATTAATTCACCCACATTTCTTAAATTTATTATGACTATGTATTAAACTCTATTTTTTGATTGAGTGTTCCCAAATCCAATCATTGAATGCATGTAAGAGGGTGTGTGTGAGAAGTCGCATCCCATATTTATTGGGAGCATGGGGGTGGAGTACAATCAACATGGGGGTTTAGTACAAGTAGAGATAAATAAATGGAACTTGGAGCTAGAAAAACCATGGAGGAAAAACTATGGAGCATGTTGGAGCATATTTGGAACATATTTGGAGCTAAAGACTGATATCTAGGTTGTCAGTCCTGAAGAGTGAACTCCCATGTGAGTTGCACTAAAACAACAAGTTTTTGTTGTGGTTTGTTGGTATTTTTCCTATCAGTGAGTTCCCTTGAGTTCCCAGCTGAGAGATCCTTGGTTACATGTGCTAGAGAGACCTTGATAAATGAATGGGACACTTGAGGGACTGAGATCAGTGATTGGGTACATTCCTTGGGTTGGGTAGGTTGAGAGGAAGAGAGTTGGTGGAAAATTAGGATAGTTGTAGGAGAATACTAGTGGGTTGTGATTTTTATGAGTTGTGAGTGGATAGTGAGAGACTACCCTCTTTTTTGGATTACTAGCCTTAGCTCGGGGGTGACTTGTTGTTGATATTTGGAACAACAAGTCTATGGTTGGGTAGAACACTCATTCAAAGCAATTGGTTTCACAACTGAATTTAAAAGATAAGTTTTTTATCTTGTTCCTGTGTTATTTAATGAGTTAAATTGTTGTGCCTAAACATTGTGTATGAGATTGATTTATATGGTGCTATAATTTATTTTATTAGCTACATAGTCATGTATATTTTAGCATGTTGTAGGTGCATGAAAATAATGGTAACAATTAGTAGTCAAATCCAAGTGTAATTTGTAGCTGAAAGCTATAGGAAATTATTTGGTTAGCATAAAATTTATTTTATGAGTTATAACACACCATAATGTTCCTCAACTGGGCTGGGGGAACATTACACATCCGCCTAAAGCAAGATATGCCTTAATATCTCTAAGAAATTAGGTTGTTGATTCCTCCTCCCAAGGTATACTCGCTCTTTAACCCATCAAGCAAAACCTATTCTGTAGGAAGTCACATCTTCTGAAAGTCCAACAAAAATCCATTCTTGACATTAGGAAAGGTAAATAGTCAACAATTTCAAAGGCCCTTGGAGTGGGGGAATTCCTTAAGAGGCATTCCTCATGATAGTTTTATCTTTTAATGAAAGAGGGATTGGGGGAACCCCTAAAAAACTTTCCCTCAAAAGGCTCATTCAGAGCCATAATCCTGAAGTAATTCTACTTCAGGAAACAAAGAGTGAAGATTCTAAAGATAGTGCTATAATTGAAAAATGGCTTAAAAATTGGTCCTTTTGCACTGTTGACGCTAAATGCTAATCAGGAGGATTGTTGACTGCTTGGATCTCACCTTGTAAAGTTATTTCCTCATCTTCTTAAAACTCAACAATTTCTGTAAAATTGAAACCTAAATACATGTAGGATCCTATAATCATAATCAATATTTATAGGCCATGCACCAAAATAAATCTCTTCGGGGAAAACCTTGCCTACTCTAGATCTCTCAGCGACCCTTTGACTCTGATTGGGGGGATTTTGACTTCACCTTAAATTTAAGAGAAGTATGGGGTCCTAACCGTAGGAGGGATTCCAAAAGAGGTTTCTTCTCTACTTTTTTGGAAAAACATCATCAGTGACATGTCAAACTAGTGAAATTGGTTCCCATGTGGAGGAACTTTCGAGTCGAGGAAGGAGTTATTTCTAAAAGGTTGGATCGATTATTAGTTTATGAGTATCTTTTTAATGGTTCTTTAACTATGAAATATTGGGTGTCCATATGTGGCATCTCTGATCATTCACCTGTTTTATTTCAACTGAATCTAGGTGGAGATTCACTGCCTTTTCCCTTTAAATTCAACCCCTCCTAGTTAAAGGAGGATGATGACAGGAAATTGATATCTACTTCTTGGATGCATCTTAGTTCCTCGTCTCCCTCTTATTTGATGCAACAATTCACAGACAATTTATCCAGGGTAAAGGAGGTGATGAAGAAATGGGTAAATAGTTATAGGGAGAAGACATGTGGCCAACTTATGGAAGTAGAGTCAAATATTACCAAATTAAATGAGGACAATATCTTTGGTCATTTGACGATGGAACAACTCTCTCAGTTGTGTGAGTATGAATACAATTGACATTCTATTTTAAATTTAGAGAAAAGGTGGCAGATCAAAAGTAGTGCGATGTGGATAAAGGAAGGTGAAAACAACTCAGTTTTTTCATAATTATGCAAACCTTCATAAGAATGTAAACACCATATGGGAGATTCAATCTCCAAATGGTTCAACTATATTTCCATTTAATAAAAAAACTAACGAAGTGTTTTTTCACTTCAACTCTCTTTTTCAGGAATTGGTGGGCTATCCCATTCAAGAGATACTGGAAGTCATTTCAAAATCCACCCATGTTTTTACAGATGATATGAATAACTCATTGAACAAATAAATTATGAAAGCCAAAGTTCTCTCTACCCTCTCCTCCATGCAAATAGGTAAGAGCCCTGGGCCCGATGGGATAACTATAGAACTCTTTGTTGGTTTTTATGATTAAATAAAGGATGATCTTCCCAAAGTAGTTTGGGAGTCCCAAAGGGTAGGAGAAATATTGGGTTCATTTAATGCTATGTTTATCGCCTTGATTCCCAAAAAACAATACATGAAATCATTTGGGGACTATTCTCCCATATAGTGCTATCATGTGACATACAAAATCGTGGTGAAAATTCTAGCTAGAGGGTTGAAGCCAATTTTCGGTGAAATAATATCAAAGGAGCAATTTGGGTTCCTTCAGAAGAGAAAAAATCATGATGTTGTGTTATTTCCCAAGAGGCTCTTCACTCATTCCATTTTCACATTCAAGCCATTGCCATCCTCAAGTTGGACTTGTCTAAAGCATACAACAAGGTTAGTTTCCTTCCTTTAGCTAGTACTCATAAAAATGGGCATGAGCCTCTTGGTTGTCAATCAAATATTGAGGTGTGTTTAGTTTGCATATTTCATAGGTCTAATCAATGTTGCACCTTCTAGGTTCTTTAGGGCCTCCAGGGGCCTTAGTAAAGGCTAGCCATTGGCCTCTTTTTTGTTCCTTATTGTCACTGAAGCACTAAGAAAATTAATTGAAGATGCGGGGATAAAAGAATATATAAGTGGAGTAAAGGTGGCAGGACATGAATCAATATTCCATCTATTATTCGTTGATGACATGATATGTTTTATCAATGGAACTGTTATTCCCTAAAGTTGCACTTGACTGCTAAAGGGAAAGCTAGGGAATCATCAATTTATTGGAATGGATTTTATAGATAAATTTGTATTGGGTGGATCATGATGAATAAGAAAGGTAGAGGAAATTAGGTTCAAATCCAACTAAAGGGTGGCATTTCGTAGGTCAAAGGAAAACTGATGAACATTAAACATTTAGAGAGATAACATGAAATGGAAGAAAAAAACACTTAATGAATGTGAAGGCCCTGCAATATGCTCATCCTTATACATTTATGAAGAATATATTTAGACCAAAATATCATTTTAATCTAAATCAAAATATTTGAAAAAAAAAATACAATTTACAGAGAATGAACAATAGAATCTCTGATGTCAGTAAATCTGCAACTGTATAATGACTAACGCATTGCAAGAATCATAATTTTTCATCAAATAAGAAGAAGGAAAACTGATATGGAACACAAATTCATAAACTTGATACTCTGAGCATGAAAATGAAAAAATTACAAAACACAAATTTACATCTTATTCAATACTATAATCTCTCCCTATCAAACCCCTATCGGGTCCCCTTTTTTCTTTGTCATATTTGTATTACAATAAATAGAACAGAAGCTATCAGTTTCAATCCCCAAACTAGTGGATCGAATATCTCCTAAAGACCCAGTATAGAAATTAGTTACCACAGATATATGATCTGACAAGATTTGGATTAATTCTAGATCCTATTTATGGTCAAGCCTTGACTATTCTATATTTATCCTTTCTCGATGCCAAATTGATTAGAGAGAAGCTTTTTTAATGCCAAAAAGTTTCCCAAAGATGGAACTCCATCCCCCTTGTTGCGTTGATTTTATTCCCAAATGATAGAATTTATTTTGATTTTCTTAACAAGTCGGATACCTTGTCATCTAATATACTCGGCCACCTGTCTTTTCGAAGGCTTGAATTCTTCCTAAAAATATGTAAAAGACTCTGTCAACTCGAAGAAAATCCCTTATACATAATATTTCTAAGAATTCCTCCTAATCAATATGCATATTTGGGATGCAATTTCAACATAAATATGCTTGTTCAACCATTCATATACTGCTACATGCACTTCCTAGGACTGTTGAGGAGAAGATACTTTTCCTGTGCCAATGGAACGGTCAAGATCATATGCAATAACCACATCATCTTCTAGTTGGGGTGTATTTCGTTGATTTTGGGCCCTTTTTTATGAAATGCATTCCTCTCAAAGCAGTCGTTGCTATTGTTTATTAAAGATTTTGTCACTGCGATGATCTCCACGAACACATGAATGCAACCCCATTAATATCCATATTCTTTTCATCTATCATAGATCTTCCTGTGTGCAATCATTTTTTTTACAAGCTCTTTTTCCAAGATGCCAAGGACACATCCCACCATACACAAACAAGTTAAGGTCATACAACTGCAACATCAGGATGTCCAAAATGACCATCTCTACTATGTAGGATTCAAACAATATTCAAACCCTAGTCCATAACAAACCCTGCAAATAAATTTCATTTTGATTCAAGCATAATGGCGCTCATGGTATTTTGAGATCGGCTTCGAAAAACTCTAACTTCTTCATTGTCATGACAACTGGGTGCACATGGCATTTGTGTATTGGCTCATGAATTGGAGTAGAAGTTTGACTTGGGTCTATGCTTTTAACAATTCCTTAGCTCTTATGCCAGAGAAAACGCTTTACCCGCTACAAAGGATCTATGAGCCACAACATCACCACAATATTTACTATATCAAAAACTCTGTCAAACAGATTCTCCGGGAGCTACAGAGACAGTGTGTCAATCTCCACGCCAAACTCAACTTTACAAATAGATTCTAGTGTCATTCTCATAAACAAACCTGCATATCCAGGGACTACTGATATGTGAGAGAATATGAGTTATTTTGAGAAAGTATTCTTAGAAATTTTATGTGCTAAAATCCCTCACGTATGAGAGAATCCGATGATGTATGTGATTGTAGTTGAGGAGCTGCTCGGCGGATGCACCTAAAAATAACCATGTTTTGGGACCCACCTTGTTCCTGTGATGTCGTCTGTACATCCATAGCCATGACATTTGTAAATTTGGCGATTTTTGGATTGCATTCAGTGAGAAAAATCCCACATGTTGAGGAGAAATTAAAGACTGTTGCTTATATGCACTGATGAATCCAGGATTCATCGACACGTAGTGCATTATATCCCTCTCCTTGGTGCCTTGGCGCTTGTTCTATGTCGATCTTTGTTGTGAGAGCTTCTTTGTGACTTGACCTATGATGAATTGTTGGCTCTTGAATGTATGGAGATTTGGGCTTGCTTGATGAAAAATCATAAGAATGCCTTTAAACACTCTCCCTAGTAAATGACAATCACACGAATGCCTTTAAACACTCTTTTTATAAATGAAAAATCACAAGAATGTCCTTAAACACTCTCCCTAGTATTTGGGCTTGGGTCTTCATTCTCCCTAGTACTCGGGCTTGGGTGTTCTTTAACATAGAGATTACCCTATGATGAATTGTTGGCTTTAAACACTCTCCTTATAAATGAAAAATCACAAGAATGCCCTTAAACACTCTCCCTAGTATTCGGGCTTGGGTCTTCATTCTCCCT
>ML885528.1:14283-26262 GCA_009831015.1 Picea engelmannii
ACATTGATTATGATGATGATATGATCAATCCTTTCAACATTATTTCTGAAATGAATGTTGATACAGATGTCGAGTTCGATGATCAAGAAGAAGATACAAAATAAGGATGATACAAATGTTTTGTTGGTCGATGAGGTACGTAACTAGATTTTTTAATTTGTATGAATTATTCTCTTTAAATAATCTTTTATGTGGCTTAATTACATGTTTTTAAGTTTTATTTAATTTTTGTTTTGGTGGTTTCTATGCATGATTACTATGTTGCTTTTGTTTTTTTCTATTTTATATATTGGGTATTGGGGAATTGAGAGCGATGTGAGGGGGGGGGGCGCATATGAGCTTCCACCTTCATGTGGTTGGCCTTGTTTATTAGAGAATAAATTATTCTTGAAATCAAGACAAGTTCATTCATTCATCTTCATACTCGAAGATCACTCACAGACCCACTCTATATACTATCTCATATCTTCCTCATTTTGTTTTAATTTTCTGATCGATCAAATTTTAAAGGAAACAAATATTAAAATACATTGTATTAGGGCTAGAGTACATGATGGGAAATAATGACCTGTGAATGGGGCCAACGTTGAATTTTTTTCAAAATGTTTCTATATGCACCGAAATTTGACACAGATACTCTGTTCACATTTGAAAAGAACCGAAATTTGACATGGATAGTTTGTTCCATGTCAAATTTCAAGACAGTTCTGACAACAATTCTATAGAATATAAGTTCCATGTCAAATTTCAAGATAGTTCTGACAACGATTCTATAGAAGGGAATGACAAATGATGATAATGAGAGGTGCAACATGATGAACGTTGATGCAAATGTGCATGATCTCAAAGATTATTTGGGGACATCATACATCCTTGAGTCTTGAAACCCTCCCATATCGTCAAGGCATGTGTCTAGTCTAACCATGTCAAATTTCGATGCATACAGGAACATATTGAAGAAATTTCAACGTTGGCCCCATTCATTACTCACTATGTGGGGTTGGTGCAAGACATTTGTGGTCGGTGAATTGGAAGTTCCATGACATTTCAAGAGAGTTACAACAAAGATTCTATAGATGGAAACAACAAATGATGAAAATGAGACACCCATTATGAACGTTGTTGCAAACTTGGACGATCTCAAAGATTATGTGGGGACATCATAAATCCTTGAGTCTTGAAACCCTCCCATACCATCAAGGCATGTGTCTATTCTAACCATGTCAAATTGTGACGCATACATGCACATTTTGAAGAAATTTCAATGTTTCCCCCATTCACTACTCACTATGCAGGGTCGGTGCAAGACGAAATTTGTGATGGGTGTATTGGAAGTGCCATGACATTTCAAGAGAGTCATGAAAAGATTCTATTGATGGAAATGAGGAATGATGACCATGAGACATCCATTATATTGAACATTGATGAAAACATGGATGATCTAAAATATTATGAAGGGACATCAAACATCCTTAAGTATCGAAACCTTCCCACACCTTCAAGGAAACTATCTAGTCTAACCATGTCAAATTTCGATGCATACAGGCACATATTGAAAACATTTCAATGTTGGACCCATTGACTTCTCACTGTGTGGGGTCGGTGGAAGAAATTTGTGATGGGTGTATTTGAAGTTCCATGTCAAATTTCAATGTTTCCCCCATTCACTACTCACTATGAAGGGTCGGTGCATGACATTTTTGGTGGGTGAATTGAATCTTCTACGACATCAACTCGACTTGGTAATTCAATAATAAAACCCTCCTTAAGTATTATGTGGGGACATCAAACATCCTTAAGTATCATGATGAGTGTTATGAGATCCTTAAGTATTATGCGGGTCCTGTGGAATAAATATGTGATGGGTGTACTGGAAGTTCCATGTCAAATTTCAAGATAGTTCCGACAATGATTCTATAGAAGGGAATGGCGAATGATGACAATGAGAGGTGCAACATAATGAACATTGATGAAAATGTGGATGATCTCAAAGATCATGTGGGGACATCATACATCCTTGAGTATTGAAACCCTCTGATACCGTCAAGGTATGTGTCTAGTCTAACCATGTCAAATTTCAATGCGCATAGGCACATATTGAAGAAATTTCAAGGTTGGCCCCATTCATTGCTCACTATGCAGGGTCGATGAATGACATTTGTGGTGGGTGAATTGAAGCTTTTGTGACATCAAATTGACCTGGTAATTCAATAATAAAACCCTCCTTAAGTATTATGCAGGGACATCATGTTGATTAAGGTTAGTTGTCATTGATGTCAACCCTTGAAGAAAGCCTGGTAGCACAAAGTAATGGACTCAATTTTGTTTGATTTAAATATGAATCATTATTATCTTGTCATGGTTGATAAGAAGTACAAATGGATGAACTCCAAAGTGGACCCCTTATGGTGAAATCCCTCACGGGAAGACTATTTGTGGATTGAGTTATCCTAGAAGTATGGTTAGAGAACCCATGCTTAATTGTGGAATAATGAGATGAAGGTAAATGAATTTGTCAGTGAAACTATCCTAGATGTATAGTGCTCATCATGCCATTTCTGGTGGTATGTGGAATGTCACATAACTCCTCACGGTTAGATATTTATGGCCATATGAAGTTGAAGAACCCTCATGAGTCATATAGAATCCCCCAAAATTCAAGTGTTTGCAAAGAAATTATTTAAATAATAAAGTAAATGGAGAACTCCCAAGAATAAGGAAAGTGTAATGCTACATGAAAGTATAAATAAGAGGCAAATATATCTCATTTAATCACACTTGAATATCATTGAATATATATTTTTTTTAAAGGTTATTTGGGTAGGTATTATTGATAGAGAAATTTTGCAGCAGAAAAAGTGCAGCATGAAAAGTGAGGAAGAAAAAGTGCGCTAGGAAAAATGTGGAAAAAAACATGCGGCAGGAAAATTGTGGTAAAAAATTGTGACAGAAAAAGTGCAACAGAAAAATCGCAGAAGAAAAATCCTGGTAGAAAAAGTGTGGTAGAAAAAGTGCAACAGAAAAATCACGGCAAAAAAAGTGTAGTAGAAAAATCATGGCCAGAAAAGTGCGGCAAAGAAATCATGGCAGAAAAAGTGCGGCAGAAAAATTGCGGCAACAATATGGTTGGGGTCTATTTATGAGATATATGGCACATCTTGTTTGAGGTATGTTTTGTGAGCTAGGGTTTATCTCTTGAGATGGTATTGGATGTTCAGTATTGTTGCATGTATCAGATTTGTTGAGGGATACAGTTGGCATTTTGTTGTTGGTATTTGGCATATGGGTATTGGTCTTTTGGTTGTGATGTGTTGCTGAAGTTGTTGGTTTAGCTTGAGGCTACACAATAGTGAGGTTGTGGAACATGGTTTGATGTAAGGGTTTATAGTATTTGGTTTATGGATAGAGTGATGAATTGTTAGATAACTTTTGATGGTTATATTGGTGTATGTCTTTGGTATATGGTTGAGGTACATGTTGGGTACATGGTTGAGATAAGTAGTTGATGATTTTTCACATACATGACGTGTATATTTTATGAGTTGGCACATACATGAGGTGTATTGTTGATCATTTGGCACATACCTGAGATGTATAGTTGATAATGTTGGTACATCTTAATGAGTCAAGGTTGATGCATGGTACATGTTGGTTCAGGTTATTGGTACAGGGTGTTTGGTGCAAGTTGATTGGTATAGGTTTTTACAGGTTATTGGTACAGGTTGACAGTGGCAGTGGTTGATTCAGTGATAGTGACAGATTGTCTAAATTTGGAATTTATATTTCAGGGCGGTTGGATGAGGCAAGGACAGGTGGTTGTAGTCGGAGAAATTAGGGGGTTGTAGCCTCCTTCTGGTTGTAGCCAAGGAATTGGGGAGTTGGATCTTCCCTTAAGTTGTAGCCTAATAATTAGGCAGTTGGAGTCTCCTTCCAGTTGCAGCTAGAAAAATACAGAAGTTGGTGCTTCCAATGAATGTAATTATTCAAGATATATAAGAAAAATCATTATGTGGTTTTCTCCCACTTTGGGTTTCCATGTAAAAACACTAGTGTACTGTGTATGTGTATGATTTCTCATTTGTTCATTGTTTATTTACTCTACAATTATTGGATGATAATGCTACACTGAAATAACACTTGCATTATATGGTTAAAAATGATTAAATTTCTCTATTACTGATTCACCCCCCCTCTCAGTAATCCAACAATTGGTATTAGAGAGGGTTTTGTTAGCACTTGGTAAATTTCCTAGAGGTTGACAACAGAAGAAAACTACTAAGGTAACTTTATCCAACCAATTTCGAAGTTGGGATCTAGCCCTTCCAACTTCAGAGAGGGATCTCTCTATATGATTTAGCTATGTTTCCAATTTTAAATATTAGGCTAGGTAAAGAAATAGGTCGGTTTTGTTGTCAAAGTGTTTTTCTAATTGGTTGAGACAGTCTACACATCCATTAGGCTATGGGGTCTGTGTTTTAATAAAATATGAAATCCGAACCAGAAACGCAAAGGAAAACTTTCACAGGGCGAGATAATATAATCATTGGATTCCTTAATAGCATAAATGATGAATAGTATAAAAGATGAGAAAAATAATTTCAACAAAGAAGAAGTTAAGAATTTCTTTATTGAAAATACCAGAAGATAAAACAATTAAATCTTTTGAGTCAGAAACAGGGTATACGAGATAAATCCTGCAACATTCATTACTCTTAAAGATTAGATTTAGAAAATAGTATGATAACAAAGCAAGAATAACATTCAACTTAGAGAGAAAAACATCACCAGTGAATACACGCAAGAATCCTATAAAAGTGCCTCCTTTTATTAATGGAAGATCTCTTCAAAAAGATTACAGTCTGATAGTGTCAGGGTGTGAAGATCAAAAACCTTCAATACTTCGAAAGGTGAAGTATTTATAACTCAAATTACAAACGATCATGTCATTAATGACCGGGACATGATAAATCTATTTTTAGCCTAACTAACTTAACAAATTTCCTAAATCTAGGAATTGCTTGATGATGTGGTGTAACTGCACACTAATTTCTGGGTGGGCCGTTGATGAATCCTCTGCACGACTTCATCTGAATGGACAACTGACTGGACCTAGACAACCCATCTGTTAATCGATCAAATCACAGAGTTCCTCCCATCTAAGATGACTGGGCACGTTGACTTTGAGCATTCTTCGATACACTTCGTCCATTTCTGTGTACTTGGTGAATGTAGGCTTTGTGAGGAAGATGTATCGAATATCGTGTTGGATACTTATGTCCCACTGAAGGGCATCTAGGAATTCCTTTCCAGTGATGCTCCCTTGAATTCCTGCAAAATTTGAGTTGTCCTTAGCCACATCGACTAATCTCTTCTTGTAGTCTGGGAGTGTCATCAATTTATCATTGATTACCTTCAGACCAGGTAGACCTTTCTTCTGAAGAGCCTCAATCTTACTAAAGAATATTTGTACCCCTAGGTCCATGGCCTAAACCTTTTCTTCCAACTAAAGCATTAATCCTCTCTTGGTCAAAACTCTTTTAACCTCAAGGATGGTCTCTGTTTTGTCTTCAATTTTCAGCTCTTCCAGCTCTTCCCTGGTCTTAGAATTGAGGAACTTGATGATCTCGTTTGCCTGTGTTGGCATGTCTCCCAATTCTACTCTGATCTTCTCAATGGCCTGTTTGCTCCTCTGGACAAATTCATTCTTCTCAAACATGATCTGGATCATGGGCCATATCTCGTTCATGGACTTAGTGATGTATGTCCATACACTCTCTTTCACCTCATCTAAAGTCTTTCCTGCCACTGTTTGCTTCTGGAGCTGTTGTAGCTCCTGCTTGAGCTACTCTGTTACCTTCTTTTCCTTGGAGAGGCTAGTATGAAAGGAAGATTTGAGTTCCTGAAGGTTCTCAATCTCCTTTTTCAACCTGCTGATCTTTGTTTCCTGCAGGTTCAATTTTTCCATGGACTTAGCTAGGTCGGCTGTCTTCTCTTGGGATGTCAATGGAGTTGCGGATGGGACTTCTGTCACTGATGTTGTACTCACTCCTGAAATTGGAATAGAACTCAATGGAATGAATTCCATTGGCTTCAATTGCTCTTTCTCTTTTAATAGATTCTCCATCTTAGATTCCATTTCTTTAAGCTGTGCATTCTGCTCCATGAGCAGCTTGAGCATCTCATCTTTCTCTCCTTCCTTCTCTGCTATCTCCTTCACCTGTGAATCCGCTGTGGGTGGGAGCTTTAGTTTTTTCCTCAAGGAGGATATGTCAACATTCTTCTTCTTGATCATTTCCTCAGCTGCTTTCATGTTTGAAGGACCATAACCGATATTGAGGACCAACTCCTCCAAAGTCTTGATCCTATTGTCCTTCGTAAAGGACAAAATCTTTTCCAACTAGAGTTGTGTTTGAACATTGTTCAGGGACACCTACAATTTGGATGCAGAAGTGGAAGCATGCGCCAACGTATAGAAAACCATTTCCCCTGTCTGTTTGTACAGATCCATCTGATCGGTCGGATGCACGTCCTTCGTTTGGAACTCGAAGGTGGCCCTTTTATAGTTAGTGATCACCTTGGGGTCTGGTACCTGTGCCTGGAGGAATTCCATATGCATTCTTCCCTTCTCAGTGTCGAATTATGATAGCAACCTATGTTGCGCAGTCGACGTCTTCTTCTAGAACTGGGCACAAGTACTGTTGGTCAGGGTCTGGTTCCTTTTCTTGATCAGCTCATACTTCTCGAAGATACTCAGCTTTGGTCCCACCTTGCTTGGTTGGGTGGTCAATGGAGAATTTGTATATTTTTTTGTCACTGCTAAGGTTATGTCCTTATGGAGGCTCAAACCGAAGGGTGGCCTATCAACCTTGGTCATTGTTGTAGATGGGGCTTCTTTTTTTCCAGTCGGGCTAGGAACCAAAATTGTCTTGGGCCTCTTAGTGTGCAGCTGAAATCTTCGGACGATACCTCTGTGACAGGCAGAGATAAATCTTGTCGAGGCCTTTTTTCCTTCAGGACCTGTGGCATTGTTGTTTGAGATACAATGGCCAGGGGATCCTGTTGTTCTACTTCAATCAATGTGTTAGGCTCCCAGGCTGTCTGATTTGCGAACTTCTCAACTTCAGGCCTAGACACATGAACATAAGGGATGTTTTTGTTCTTCACCCTCATCTCTGAGATGATCCCACATGGATCATAATTCCATGGGAAGCTCATGAAGAACTTCATTTCTCTCAACATCCTGTCTGCTTCTTCCCCAGTGCCATGATTGTTGCAAATGAAGGAGCCAATCTGCCCCTTGATTCTAAGCTACTTATTTTTCTTCAATGACACAAAGTGTATATCATCAGAATTTATTATATTCCTTATATATTCCAACGCAAAAATTCTGACAGGAAGTTACTTGGGCAGCTTATACGGGGCCAAATCGCACCCGTATACTCTGATCTCGGTATGATTTTGATACAAGTACCAATCCCCGGTCTTTGTGTTGTCAGAGAGATGCAGTATCCTATGAACTTCATTGTTTATCCGAGGCTCGGGCCTGCCACCTAGCATACTTACCACAGGGTGGTAGAATTGGTCGATGAACTCCTTGAAACTGATATCAGTGGAGTTGTGCTTGAGCAAGGAGGTCCATGTTGTGATTGCCTAAGGTCTGCCATCTCCATCCATCTTCTGCATGGAAAAGATAAATTTATCTGCCTGGAAGAAGATGAACAAGTATGCTAGTATCGATGAGTATATGAACATGCCTTCCATGCCAAAATTCATGAACTATTCATGAATATTGTCGGCCAAGAATGTGCTGAAGTCAAACTGGGTGGTGGGCTTTTCATTAGTGGAGAAGATGGATAGAAAACCCAGAATGGGTTCATCTACCCACTGATCAGAATAGTATCCTAACAAAGAACAAAGGGATGAGATGACCTGGTTTCCCTTGGTGTAGAACATGGAAGATGGATAAGGAGGATTTGTGGAGGGAAATTGAGCGGATGGGGGAAGGAAAAGCTCGAATATTTGAGCTCTTTGGGGGAATGTCATTTTCTGGTATAATTCTGTAAGAATTTCCAGGTCGAAAGGTGACGCAGAGTCGGCTCGAGGAGTTTGCATCATCTGTTCTATGGATTCGGGCGTGATGAGGAACAGGATCTCTCCGGACGAGGAGACGATATCTCTTTTCTCGGGGATATAATGGGCTTGACACTTAAGAGCAAACTCGGGAAAATGGTGTATCTGAGGGAAGAGGTAGAGGGGTTAATTGGACTCCCAGAGTCCAATTTCATCACTCTGGTCCAGGAAAACTTCCCTGAGCCAGGACTGGAGTTCTAAGAAATCAAAATCGCATTTTGTATCTGCGATTAACTGGTCTTTTTCGACCAGTGGAATCCTGTCCAGGTCGACAGGAGGCGGGAGAAACGAATTCTCCTCTCCTTCCGCTTGTTTGGACTTTGGCGCCGTTTCTGCAAGAGTACCTGCAACAAACACAACATTAGTGGGGGAGACTGAATGTGGATGAGGGAAATGGAATGTAACGGAGGAGTAAGTGCTTAATTTCTCTGGTGCGATGGGTGAATAGTGAAAGTAAGGGGAATAATGGTAGTTTTAATTAAACTGGGGTCGGTTGGGTGCGGGAGATAGGTCAGCTGGATAATGGATAGGTTATCCAGTAATAAATGGCCAACGGATCATTTGAGGGTGATATGGTGGGTGATGGTGACTGAGGGATATGGACGGGTGACATGGAGGCTATCGATTGGAGGTAAAATTCATAGTAAGGGGCTTTCCATGAGCGAATGGGGGGGAAGGACTGACAACAGTTATGGGACATGGCCATTTCAGGAAAAGTGGAAGGTGACGTCCAGAAGTGATGGAGGTCTATTAGATAGTAGAGGATGATGGGACTCGGGGCCATTAGATCGCTGCCACGTATAACAAGGGACCCTCCAGAGGAAGAATACCATTCCGAAGCCCCCCCCCCCCCTTAGTTAAAAGCAGATCATCCGGGGGGTCCGAAATCCATTTTGGGCCATTGATCTACATGCCTTCTTCTGAGCCATAGATCTTTGCACGCTCTTTATCACTCATTCCAGACCCCCCCCTCCATTAAAAGAAGAATGGATGGGGGGGTCTGGAATCCAATGCTGATCATAGATTTGAGCGCTCGATCCTGCGTCGTCCAGATGAGCGCGAGTCTTATCATCGATTCCGGACCCCCCCCGATTAAAAGCAGAACGGTCGGGGGGGGGTCTGGAATGATCTGTCCACCATAGATTTGGGTGCCACGATCAGGACCTTTGATATGTGCAGGGAGTATAAGTGGGGAGCGAAAACACATGCGCCAGGGAAAAACTTAGGATAAATGCATTTTATGGGTTTTTCCAAGGTTTTTCAAGTAGACACCACCATGAGGCTTGATCAAACGATATTTTAAGTATCTGAAACATGATGCAACACTTACATCAAACTGGTTCTTATTGAAATGAAGCAACAAAGAAATCTAGCCTATATTCTAACCTATCTTCCTATGACAATTAACCTAGATTAGACTATTGGGTCAAGAAATTACTTTACCCTGGGGCTATCTGACCAGGATTAGACAGTCTGGCCAGATTTATTCACTAATCTAACTTAGACAATTTGGCTAAGATTAAACTGTTTAGCCAAACTCATTCACTACCTTATCAACATCAATTTAAAAAAGAACTTGGCCATGCTTGAAAGGTATGGACCAAGTTACTATTATTGGATGGGGCTTTTATTGAAATTCTTTTATGCCCTCTTTTTCTTTCCTTTTTCTTTTCTTTTTTATTTTCTTTCTTTTTTCTTTTTTCTTTCTTTTTTCTTTTTTCTTTCTTTTTCAAATTATTTGCAGAATGAAAAATCATTTGTCAACAAAAACACTAGACACAGATAATATCCCAGTCACCAGTTGATCCTATAACTTATAGGGTGATAATAGCGGCTCCACCTGGGGATGATACTTGCCCTGTGAAGTGCCAAGAATCTTGGTCCCTGCCATTTTGAAAAATTCTGCATAGTAGCCTTCGTTGACTGTTTGGATTTATTCTAAAAAATGGGAAGAACAGTGGTCAGTAGCTTAGGGCCTTCTCTCCGAGCTTCAACCAACTGACTAATGTTTTTCACTCAGAAGATGCAGGTGAAAAATAAAAATAAAAATGGTATGTCCAATGGAGAATGAAAACTCGAATCTCTACTGAGGTGACACATAATGTTTCAACATTCTGCCATTTACAGGTCCTCCTAGCAGATCTGTCCCATCAGCGTTGGCTAGCAAGAAAGCATTGTTTCCCCTAAAAGCTTGGATCATGTATGGTCCTCTCCACAAACTGTCAAATTTTCCATGTTTTCCCTTGTCTTCATTCCTGGCGTCCCATCTCAGCACCGAATCTCCTGGCTCAAAATCATCTTCCTTGGTTCTTTTGTCAAAGATCTTCTTGATTTTTTCTTGGATTACCTGAGTCTTGTTGAAAAATACTTCTCTAGATTGTTGTAAATGGATCATCTGGTTGATCCTTCTCTATGAGTCATTTGGCTTGGCTTGTACATATTGAAGAAACTTCATGACAGGGACTCCTAAAGAAGTGGGAAAATCTTCCTCTATGCCATAGACCAACTGGTATGGTGACATGCCGAATTATCTTTTGGTGGTCAGTTTGTCAGCCCATAATGCGAACACCAACTTGTTATGCCACGATTTCTTGTTTTCCTGCAAAATTTTCTTGATGATATTTACCAAGGTTTTGTTTGAAGATTCCTCCAGCCCATTCCCCTGATGGTAGTAAGTTGTGGAATGCCCCAAACCAATGTGATACTGTTTGTAGAAATCTATGAGCTTCTTCGACCGAAAAGGAGCTGCATTATCAGTTATAATCTTTCTAGGACATCCAAAGCGAGACAAAATATTATTTTCAAGGAATTTGATAATAACAGAGTCAGTGGCTTGCCTGCTTGGTACTTCTTTGATCCATTTGGTAAAATAATCGGTGGCAATGAGAATCCACCTGTGTTGGCCCAAAGAAGGGGGGTTTATTTCTCCAATGAAGTCTAGTCCCCATTGCTAGAAAGGGGCTTCAACTGAGATCGATTTCAGGGGGAGAGGAAGGAGTTTCCTTTTGCCTTCAAACAACTGGCATTGATGACATGTAGTCACTTTATGATGTGCATCGATGAATAGGGTGGGCCAATAGAATCCAACTCTGAGTATTTTGTTGGTTGTGACCTTCCAGTTCAAATGGCCACCACATTCTCCTGCATGAAATTCTTGTAACACGTTGTCAGCTTCATCTTTCAATAAACAATTTAACAGAATACCTCCAGGATCTTTCCAATACAAATTGCCTTCTAGAATATAGAATTTTAAGGCTTTCAACTTTACAAATCTAGCTTTAGTCTTAGTCAAACCAAGGGGAGTTTGTAAATTTTTCAAAACGAATATAAGGTCTGCGTACCATGGAGAGTTGAGAAATACCTCTCTCACACTTGGAGTCGCCATCTCACCCTGTTCATCCGCTACAGCTAAATAATTAATGTCAAGAGCAAGAAAATTTGATTCAACCATTAATTTTTCTAGGCCTTGACCCTTGATTAGTTTTGTAGGTTTAATCTCTATATTGTATTCTAAAATGACAGCAATCCATTTTCCCCTTCTCCCATCTGGGTTGTCCTGGGTCAAAATGTCTTTTACTACCGCATTTGGAACATATGCAATGATATGAGAATGGAGAATGTAGACCCTAAAATCTTTTATAGCTTTCACCAAGGCAAAAGCTTGTTTCTCCATTATCTTGTAATTCAGAGCAACGTCTCTTAACGCTTTACTAAAGAAAGCTATGGGTTGTTCATACCCTTCATTGTTCTTTTGCAGTAACACCACTGCTATAGTATGTTTGGAAGTGAAAGAAAAAAGATAGAAATCTTTGGTAAAATCAGGACTGATTAAGACAGGGGCCTCTGTGA
>WSFP011497488.1:0-14183 GCA_009831015.1 Picea engelmannii
CCCCTAAGTTAGCCTTGTCACCATCATAATTATTAATTTTTCTGTAGTCATTTTATATTAATAACATCCTAGAGTTTTTTTCAAAATGAAGATTATCATTAGTTGTAAAACTTTTCTTTTTATCTTAACTTTTCTTTTTATCTTTCTTATGATTGATGTATTTATTTTTCCTATGATTGATGTGTTTATTGTTGATGTTGAACCATTAATGTTAACTTATTGAGTTTGTAGTTTACAATGGGAGGATTCTATGTTTTTTCCTTAGTTTGCAAAGTTAGCTCACCAAAAAAAGCGCAAGTCATCCCCTTAGTTTGACCAAACTCATCTTTATAAAAAAAACCTGAATAATGAATCAAGCTTTCTAACTAGATTTTTGGGAGCTTCTTAGGTAGGATTCGTAAAAGTTTCTCAAGTGGCCAAAAATCTTGTCAACAATTATGACTTTGTTAGTTAGATGGTATCTTTGAATGAATTTTGTGAGCTTTTATGATGGAAAGTGTCTAGTATTATGAAATTGTTTATGTTGCATAATGATAACATCTTGAACAAGTTGGTTTGTTATCCAATAGTGCACTTGAAAGGACATCACGATTCGATTAGTCATTTATTTTCTTTATCCCTATGTTGTTCTTCATTCAAAAGTTATTTTGTTGTGATTGGATTATTTTCATTAGTTTATTATGATTGGATTTTTTTCATTTTCCTTAACATAATAGTTCACAATTACCCTCGTTATCCCTACTTTAATGTACATTATCTAAGAAAATTATATTTTTAAAAAGTCTTTATATTTTATAATTATTAATATATTAGTAAATTTATATATTGAAATTAAAAACATGTAAAAACTTAAATTAAAATAAAAGTTAAATATTATAATTCCTAACTTGAAAACAAGATATTAATAAAGTATATTTATTATGTATCTTATTTTTTTATTAGTCTTTTTGCTAAAGACTAAGTACTTTATTATAATGAGTTTGTCATTGAATTCATGGTAATTAAAGATTTTACCTTAATTTTTTTTTAATAATGTTTTAGATTTAAAAAAGATCCAAAGTGCATAAAGTTCTTCTCTATTGTTGTTTTTTAGCCCAGCCATATACTTCAAAGAATAATGATGTGAACTTTCGAGAAAGAGAAGGGCTCTTACTCCACACTCACCTGGAGAACCCTGACATGCTCCATCAAAAAATCTCCAAAATATAGATTGATCTATATTAGGGGCCCAAGGGATCCTTCAACATCACTGTTTTAGGGGATTCCTTCCTTCACCAGAGGATATTTTGATCTGATGAGTGAGTCTACCTATATTTTCCTCTGATCCTTCAAATATCATCCTATTTCTTGATAGCCAAATTTCTCAAATAACATAACATGGAAGAGACTTAAAAGTACAGACATTTCTATCAACAAACCAACATTCAAAACATTCTAACAAGGTTAATTTATCCCAATGATTATGTATATTAAAATGTTGAAACATTTCCTTCCAAACAAATTTGGTAAGTGAATAGTGGGAAAAAAGGTGATCCACTAATTCACTATCATTCCCACACAAATAACACCAACTAGGTCCAGTGGAGCTTCTTTTTTGTACATTATCCCATGTTAAGATTTTTTCTTCTAAGGTGAACCAAGTGAAGGTCCTGATTTTTTAAGGACATGATAACTTCCATGTTACCTTCCACCACCATTTCCTTTCATCTCCCACATTCTCACTAATTTTAGCTATGTAACCTAGCTTCGCTATAAGTATCCATGTTGTTGAATTCTTAAACCAAATTAGTTCATTGCCATATTTTGAAAGACATATGGCATATTGTTTAAGTGAGTTGATATATTGTTTCCACTCCACTTCCATCTCATCCCACAATCCCAAATCTACAACACAGTTCCGAACTTGTAACCCTTCTCCATGAATCACTATCGTTGAAGATTCAACTAAAGTTGTGATGCCTCTGTTATGAAGGTGCATCCTAAAAGGTTCAAAAATCCTATAATTATCCCCACATCTAATCCATGGGTCCACACCTATTTTCACCTTAGTACTCTTTCCATTTTTCTAGGAAACCCACGGTCCTAAAATATCATAGGATTTACCTAAATCTTTACACACATTAGATGCTCCTTTAAAGGATTTGGGTTTCTGACTAATCCATTACTTTGGATCCCTATCCTCCAAGTAATTGTCCCTCAATTCCTTCCCCCACAAGCCTTTGTTAAACAAAATCCTCCATAGACTTTTAGCTGCTAAAGCATGTCTAAATATATGCAAATTTTTTAACCCCCAGCCACCAAACTCTTTTAAAGTGGAAATCCTTGACCACTTGACAAGGGGAATGCCCTCATTTTCCTTACTACATGTCCAAAGAAAACTGGATCATTTTCTACAAATCCTTTCAATGATGCTCTTTGGAATATCAGCAATGGATAACTAAGAGACATGAATGTTCTCGAGTACAAACTTAACCAATACCATCCATCAACCACTAGACAACCATCTATGACAATAGCAACTAATTCTAACCTCAATCATTTTATTCAGCCATTGTCAACCCCCTTTGTATAATTATTTGGTTTTAAAATAAAACCCAAATACTTCACTCCATTTTCAAGGGGTTCCAGCTTCATTGGAAAAATCTGAGCAATCTGCCTCTTCAAATTATTACTCAAGTCATGAAACAAAATACAAGATTTATTCATGTTAATTTCCATCCCTGGTGATTTACAAAATGAATCAAGTATGATTTTGAGGTAGTTCATCTCCCTCAAGTTTCTCGTCCCAGAAAGGAGAATGCCATCAACAAATAACACATGAGAAATAACATTTGTACCTGCAATTTCGATCCCTCTGATGAATCCATTTCATCTGGCTTCCATAATTAATCTACTTAAAGCTTCTGCTACTATGAGAAATAGAAAGGGTTCCAAGGGACACCCTTTCCTGAGACCCTTAGATGCCCTGAAATTTTTTTATGGTGAACCATTGACCAATACTACGAAGTTGACTGCAGGGATGATTTTAAGGATGGAAATTTATTTTAAAATGTAGAAACCTCGGCGAATCTTACTAATCCTTTATATGCCAACTATAAATATTTGGCAATATTTTTGTAAAAATATTCAAATTTCTAAGGATTTTATATAGTTTTTATAAAATTTTGGTGATTTTTAAGGTAAAATAATTTTATGCTATAGAATTTGGGCGAATCATTTTTAAAATAGTGAATCTCTTTTTTTGGAAAAAACATGGAAAATTAGCCCATGAGCGAAATTTAGCCCCTAAAGTCATCCATGGTTCATTGATTCCAGATGCCCCATTATCCAATTTATTGATTGAAGGTTCAGTCCAACTTGAAGAAGCACCAATATCAAGAATAATCACATGAATTTATCATGTGCATTAGATTAGTCAATTTTCATGACCACCACGACCTTCTCCCCAACTTTGATCGAATGAAAACCTTCCTGTGCAATCCCAACTACATCATGGATCTGCCTATTCGGCTTTCGACTAGTCCTATGTCTCTCCAATTCGACTTTCAACTTCAAGTTTACCAACTGAGTTTGAGCTTACGAAATAGATGGATTGACATGAGTAGGAACTAGCTCCTCTTTCTTCCAAGTCACACCCTCCAAAATATGGTTTGGAGTACAATAGATCGTATGGGCATGATCTTCTTCGGATAAAGGATAAAATATCCTAGTTATGTCCTTTCTAGCTTATTCCTTAAGAGAATGTGGTAGGAGACTAAGCTCACCACATGTTGCGTCCATAGAAGACCCCATGGCCAGGACAAAATGTGTCTCATCTTCCTTGAATGCATGAGAATAATATCAGATATCCAATAATTCCTCATGGGTATGAAATATTGCAAATGGACTTGTGAGGTCATCCACACCGCAATCCACCTTATCCAACCTGTCACCCATAGCCTTAGACCCCTCTCAACCATGTTTTAGATTAGTCATATGATTTTTTATTTTTATGAAATATTAAAATTGATTTATATATCATTCTATTGGAAAAGAGAATTGTATCTTATTATAGAGTGGCGACTAAGAGACAATGGCCTTGTTGGGATTCAGAAAGCTCTTTAATGCTTTGGAATTGAATATTATTATATATGTTCATAAAACGGTTGGAGCTACACTTCTTTGCTTGAGCATGACCCAACATCGAACAATTGTATCATTCTAACAATATCATCGAAGTCTATGAAAACCTGAAGAGCACTACTATTAAAGTAAATGAAACTATATTTATATTGCAAAGTTTGTAAACTACCCAAAAGTTTAAGAAATTTCCTGAACTCATTTATTCTCAAAACAAAACAAGAGTGTATTCTAATATTCAAAGTTCTCTACCATAAATTATATAATTATTTATCCAAGAACCACCTCGCCCATTTATTTTTATTGTAACCATCGCCTTGTACTATTTCCAATTGATTTTCCTATGACAACCACAACCTCACCTGTAAATGAATATTGGTGGTATTAGCTCGTAGGTTTTTCTAAGTTTTATTTCCATGTGAAATAAGATAAGAGTACTATTTAGACATGAAAATAAAATCTTGAGTGAATTACTTCTAGAAACAAAGTAAAACTAGAAAGTTACCTAGCCTACCAAATGGATACGTTGAATTTTACTACGTTCAATGCTGCAATGGACTGGATTTACTCACTGTATCTACATGATTCTCTCTCTTGTTCAATTCAGATCAATTAATTGCAAAGTTTTCTTGAAAGACTTTGGAATAGAACAAAACAACACTAGTATTTAACAAGTCATATAGTATTTAATTTGAAGGAATCAACAAGTCATTTGGGATTTCATTTGCAGATATTATATAAACATTGCAAAAGATGAGGTATAGGTCAAAAAGACTACCAAATATCTTATCAACTATGTAGTTAAAAACCAAGGTGTTTATCCAATGTTTATGAGGCAATGGATTTTAGTTGTTAAATTATTTTTTCTTATATTCTAATTTTTATGTTAAAATAACTTCATCTTAATGCTCTATTTTGTAGGGTTTCAATAAAATGTAAAAGCCTACTTTTTTGTTAGGTGGTCACCATGGAGCATAGGTTGGGCTTTGGCTATTATATGTTTGTTAAAGGTTTATGTTCAACATCGGGGATCTCCTGCAAAACATCAAAATTTTCATTATATCAACAATTATATGTTAGAAGTAGTGGCTACATTTCCTTACTTAGATGCTACTCTATAGTATACCAATGTACTATTACCTTACTTAAACACATGCTCTATAATATTTTTACTAATTTCATTGCAAATTGTTTTCTATGTGATATTTCCTTAGTGTAGAACATATAATGGTTTTGGTACTATTCACTCCCATATTCACCAATCTATTATCAGAAAGATAATAGTGTATTTGAAAATGCAAAGAACATAATATCAATGTTAGAAAAATATAAAAACCATAGCCAAAGGAGATAATATAGAGGCCTAGCAATTCACCCTTTTTTTAATCATTTCTCTCTTTTTTTCTCCAGCAATGATTTCAATTCTTGGGGAGTACAACCTCTTGATGTCTCATGGAGAAATCTTTAACGACAATATAAGATTCATTAGAATATGATGATTAGAACTTTGAAACCAATATGTTTCCTTTTACATGTTGATGAATTGTGCTCCAACTCCATGGTGACAATAATAATCCCAAGCTTGATTTTTTACTAAATTGGAAACATCTGAATGATAATAACTGCATTATGCAGTTCATAGATGCTATATGTTCAAGAGTAGGTAGTGTTGACAAGAATGAGTGTAGATTACATTCACTTGCCAAACAAAACAATAGTAAACGCCTCTGACTACCATAATAGTGATCCTAACATTAGAGACAATAGCAACAAACAAATATGTATATCTTACAATGTTGTTCTTGGCTATTGTTTTAGACACTCTTCTTAGGGTCTCATCTTCTAGCAGTAACAGTCCTAAGATTAGGAGCAGGACCATGAATTCCTCATCTCATAAAAGGTTTTTTCAGGGAATGTTTCATGGGGTTGTGTTCTGGCATAACTACATTTTGGGGGAAAAGAGATAATCTTATGCTCCCTATCAAATGTGAATTCATCTCTGAAAAATGTCATATTCAAAACCATTCTATATCAACTTCCTCCTAAAATTAAATTATAGTTATAAATGAATAAGATCATATGTTATACTTCCTAGAAGTTGCATTTCACATAGCTCTTTCTATTGAATATACATATCAAATCCCACTTTCCTAAGTAATAAACATTTTCCATTTGTGCCCTAACACTATTAATTTAGAATTGGCATTGTTGATGTTTTGATAGCTACGGGAGGTATTTCCTCATGGACAACCTTTCTTAGAAGAAGAAGATTCCAGAATTCAAAGGAATACCAATTAACAATGGAAGAACACCCTAGAAGATAAGTTGTCACACAGGAAAAGAATAAAGCGTAATTAGAACCTCCAGGAAGAGAAGTTGTCCCACAAGAAAAGATAAAGGGGAAATATAATTTCCCAGAGAAGAAGTCGGCCCCAACTAAAGTGACTTGAAGACTATAAATAAGGTGACACCTTGCTCATTTTCACACACTCACTCACTCACTCAGCTATCTCACTCAAGAATAAGTCACAATTCTGAGGCAAGGAGAAGACGTAGCTATGCAACAACTGGGGTTCTTGGTTATTCTTGGTGGTGGTTTCTCTTGCACGTTATCTCTGGGAAGAGGTGCGTTGGTTTTGTATGGTGTTGTTGTTGCAATTGTTGGTGCACTACCTTTGTTGGTGTGCTATTCTTGTATAAGGGATTCTTCATTATCTGTTTTCCCTTGTGAAGAAGAGTTTGTTCATGGTTTGATTGTATTATCAGAAGGAATCTATCTAAGAAAGGTTGGTTGGGTTTTTCCCCGGGTTTGGGATTTTCCCAGGATAACTCCTGTGTCTTTTTGTGCTTGTTTATATTGTTCATATGTTTAGTATATGGTATATGGTTAATGAATATAAAAAAATATCTAAATACACTGGTAATCCTATTGCTTTGAAAATTTAAGAAAATCTAACATGGTTTCAAAGTTGGTTACTTCAGAATAGTTTTACCACTAGAAGGAAAGATCTTGAGATTTGCAGCTACACATTATTTTGTCAAGCTCATTGAGCACTTGTTCCAATTCATTGGGAATTTATACACCTCAGATAAAATTGCTAACCCTAGAACACTCATTGCACCTCTTAGATTGCAGTTTGGCGAAGTTTGAAATTTTGGAAATTTTCAGATCTAGGGTTTCTACCTGTGAAAATGATTACCAGTAAGAAATTTGAGGATAGGATGGATGGAGAAGTCAAATTCATATCATGGAAGCATATAATACTCCTTATTCTAGAATACAATGAGTTGTTGGATCATGTCAAGCAAGTTCTCCCAGAACTAGACAAAGAAGATTCCAAGGAAAAGTTCAAGAAGAATTAAATCAAGGCCAAGAGGATCTTGACAGATTCAATCAAGGATCACTTGATACCCACTGTATCATAATTGAATACACCAAAGGAGATGTTTGATGACTTAACCAGACTATATGAAAGAAATAACACCAGCAGGAAGCTAACCCTAAGGCATCAACTCAGAAACGTGATGATGAACAAGTCAGAAATAGTTTCCAATTACTTCATTAGGATTTCTCAAATCAAGGACCACTTAACAACTATTGGAGATTCAGTGGATGATGAAAATCTTGTGACCACTACTCTTAATGGATTTACTTCTTCTTGGGACCCATTTTTTCAAGGAATTTGCACAAGAAGTAAGTTTCCCAAATTTGACAAGCTGTGGACAGACTGTACCTGAGAAGAATCTAGGTTGATATCCAAATTGCAGAAGAAAAATGATGAAGAGAACCAAGCTCTTGTTGCTCATGTAAAGAAAATGGAAAGAAAGGAAAAATATTAGTCTGAAGAAAAACTAGAAGACCAAACCACAAGAAGGATGTATCTAAAATCATATGTTACACTTGCAAGAAATTGTCGGACATTATGCCTATCAATGTCTTCATGGGAAAGGAAAGAGGAAACACCATGCACATGCAACATATATGGATAGTGGTTATTCCAAGCACATGACCGGGTTCAAAAGTTTCCTCACAAAATTGACAGAAAAGAGTTCATCCCTTCAGGTGGAACTTGGGGATGATTCTAGGCATGCAGTCAAAGGAGTAGGAGAAGCCTCCTATTAGCTTGATTTAGGTAATTCTATCTCAATTAAAGATTTATTGTTTGTACAAGGATTAAAGAAGAATCTTCTTTCTATTTTTTTTATTTAGAAGATAAAGGCTTCGGAGTAGTGTTTGTGGATGGCCAATTTCTTCTATGGCCCAAGGGTTCAAATATTGATTCATCCACAGTGATTGGTGCCTGAGAGGGAGGATTGTATAAATTGAAGGGACACCCAGAATAATCCCTTATACATAACAATGTTATCTCTAGTGAGATATGGCACCGAAGAATTTCTCACCTCAATTACAAAGCATTGCCAGTTTTGAGCAACATGGTTACAAGTCTATCAGATATACATGTAGAACATGATGGAGTTTGCAAAGGATGCACACTTGGAAAAAATGCCAAGGGAAGTTTTTTAAGCAGTGACAACAGATTCAAGGGGATCTTGGAAATCATATAGTCAGATGTATGTGGAAAAATGAAGGTACCTTCTCTAAGTAGATTTTTTTACTATATCATTTTCATTGATGATTACTCACTTAAGACATGGATCTATTTCTTGAAAGGCAAAAAATGTAGTTTTTACCAATTTTCAAGAATTTGAGGCTTTAGTAGAAAATCTCTCTGGAAGTAAGATTAAAATATTGAGGTCATATAATGGAGGTGAATACACCTCAAATGATTTTAAATACTTTTGCAGAGAAGCATGGATTAATAGGGAGTTGACAACTCCCTACAACCCTCAAGAGAATGGGGTTGCAGAGAGAAATAATAGATCGATTTTAGAAGTAGCTAAAGCGATGATCCATGACTAGAACTTACCCATGCATATATGGGTAGAAGCATCAAGTACAATCATACATGTCTAGAATATAAGTCCTCATAAGATATTGGGGAACAAGACACCAGAAGAAGTATTCATCGAAAAGAAGCCAGAAGTTAGCCACTTGAGAATATTTGGTTGTCCAGTGTACATTCATGTTCCCAAGGATAAGAAAATGAAGTTGGAGCCTTCATGAAAGAAGGGCAAATTCATTGGATATAGTGAGACTTTGAAGGCTTAAAGAATATACATCCCCGGATAGAGACAAATTGAGATCATTCAGGATGTTACATTTGATGAAGAAGCAACCTTCATTAAAATCTAGGGAGTCTCACATGGATGAGGACAGAGAGGAGAAGGACGCTCCAAGGGATGCAATAATGGTTGACTCTACCCCAGAAGAACACATTCTAGAAGATCAGAATGAGACAGTAGAGTCAGAGAGACCTATAGATCCACCTAGAGAAGCTATAGTTACTAGGAAGAGACCATCATGGATCCAAAACACTTTATAGGAAGATGAAGGACATGTAGCTCCCAACGGATATTTTAGAGAGAGAAAGAGACCACACAAGTTTTCCATCTATGTGGCACCGATGAGTAAAATCATTGATTCAAAACCCTCCACTTTTGAGGAAGTTGCTAAGCAACAAGTGTGCAAGGATTCCATGATGGAAGAGTACCAGTCCATCATGAAAAATGACATGTGGTAAGTGGTTCTAAGACCAGAATGGAAGTCAGTAGTGGCTTCCAAGTGGATCTACAAGATCAAGCATGCTACAGATGGAAGCTTAGAGAAGTACAAAGCAATATTTGTGGCTATAGGATTCTCCCAGAAAGAGGGAGAATATTATGACGACACATTTGCTCCAGTAACAAATTACACTTCCATTAGATCTATTATTGATATTGCTTCCGTTATGGGATGGAAATTACACCAAATGGATGTCAAGACTTCTTTCTTGAATGGTGTAATTGAAGAAGAAATGTACATAGAGAAACCACAAGGTTTTGTAATCCATGGGAAGGAGTCCCATGTTTTCATATTGAAGAAGTATTTGTACATGCTTAAGAAGGCACCTAGGGCATGGTATGCCAGAATAGACAGTTATCTGATGAGCTTGGGGTTTACCAAGAATGATGTAGATTCTAACATGTACTACAAGGTGGAAGATGGTTTCCCATTGATTTTGGTCCTATATGTGGATGAATTGTTCCTTACAAGGGATGTGAAGCTCATAGATGGGTGAAAGAAGGAGCTCACTTAAGAGTTTGAAATGAAGGATCTAGGTCAGATGCACTATTTCTTGGGATTAGAGGTGTGGCAAAGGCCAGATGAGATTTTCCTTAGCCAAGGAAAATATACAATTGAGATCCTGTAGAGATTCGGGATGATGGACTGCAAGTCCATGGCCACACCTATGGTTATGAATCTAAATCTCTTGAGTGGTTCATATTTAGATTTGGTTGATCCCATGATGTACAGACAATCAGTTAAATCATTGATGCACCTATTTAACACCATGACAAACACATGATTTGTAGTAAACACCTTGAGTCAATATATGGTTGAGCCTAGAAATGTACATTGGATAGCAGCAAACCATGTGTTGAGGTAACTACATGGTATGGTTGGATACAAGATTAGATATTTCTTGGATGGTGAAGTAAAGTTGCAAGGTTATACAGACTCTGATTGGGTGGGGAGTGTAGTGGATAGGAAAATCACATCATGATGGTGCTTCATTTTGGGATCAGGTATGATCTCATGGTTGAGTAGAAAACAAACGTCAGTGGAACTCAATACAATAGAGGAAAAGTATATTGCAATTGGTTTTGCAAGTCATGAAGTAGTGTGGCTTTGGAAGTTGCTTGCATGTAATGTACCTTGTAAGAAGTCATCTTACACTTATTATATATAATTACACATTTATTATATCTAACTACCATAGTGGGCCTTATTTATTAATATAGTGGGCATATTCCACCTTACATTGAATGGCCTCCACTATTATCACTATGGGCCCTCTGGGCACCCCCACTACCTCTCTATCTACCTAACATTGCAGGGTTATTTTATCTAGAGTTGGAGCCAAATTTGATATATTGTGATAATCAAAGTTGTGTGAAGCTTTCATAGAATTTGGTATTTCATGAAAAGTCAAAGCATATAGATATCAAACACCATTACATCGGATACATGGTGCAGAGAGGAGAAGTGGAGCTCCATTACATATCCATAGATGAGCAGATAATAGACATTCTCACCAAGCCTATGTCTAGATTTAAGTATGAGTACTTCATAGACAAGCTTGGCGTGATGCATAATGTCAACCCTCATTGAGAGGGAGGTGTGATGTTTCTCCTCCAACAAGCTTCCCTTTTGGCAAAGGTTTTCCCAGATTAGTCATGTGGAGTGACTGAGTGAGTAGTGTAGTAGTGTTTCCTAGTAGATGGGTGTCAATGGGACTACTAGGAGAGGAGAAACATCATAGCATAGTCATAAAGACTATGGCAGTAGTTTTGTACTACTGGACAACATGGTAGTAGCTTTGTAATACTAGTTGATTGTTGGATAACATGGTAGTAGCTTTGTGCTACTAGTTGATTTCTATATAGTCGTGGAGACTACTAGACATCATGGTAGTAGCTTTGTACTACTATTTTATTTTTGGATAGCATGGTAGTAGCTTTGTGCTACTAGTTGATTGCTACGTATTCGTGGAGACTATTGGACAACGTGGTAGTATCTTTGTACTACTCGTTGATTGTTGGATAACATGGTAGTAGCTTTGTGCTACTAGTTGATTTCTATGTAGTCGTGGAGACTACTGGAAAACATGGTAGTATCTTTGTGCTACTAGTTGATTGTTGTGTAGTCATGGAGACTATTGGATTGCATGGTAGTAAGTTGTGTGCTACTAGTTGATTGCAACATTGTCGTAGAGACTATGGAAGAAGTTTTGAGCTATTATTGGCATGGTGGTAGCCTTAGGGTTACCAAATGATTGCAGCATAGTCATAGGACTATGATAGTAGTCTTGGGACTACTAGAAGACATCTTGGAATAATACCTCCCTAAATAAGAGGGAGTGTTGATGTTTTGGTAGCTGCGAGAGGTATTTCCTCCTGGACAACCTTTCTTAGAAGAAGAAGATTCCATAAGTCAAACGAAGACCATTGAACAGTGGAATAACACCCCAAAAGAGAATTCGTCCCACGGGAAATGAATAAAGAGGAATTAGAACCTCCAAGAAGAGAAGTCGACCCACGGGAAAAGATAAAGGGGAAATAGTCCATTTCCCAGAGAAGAAGTTGGCCCCAACTAAAGTTCCTTGAAGACTATAAATAAGGTGACACCTTGCTCATTTTCACACACTCACTCACTCAACTATCTCACTTAAGAAGAACATGCAAGTATGAGGCAAGGAGAAGACACAACTCTACAACAACTGGGGTTCTTGGTTATTCTTGGTGGTGGTTTCTCTTGTGAGCTATCTCTAGGAAGAGGTGCATTGGTTTTCTATGGTGTTGTTGTTGTAGTTGTTGGTGCACTACCTTTGTTGATGTGCTAGTCTTGTATCAGGGGTTCTTCGTTATCTATTTTCTCTTGTGAATAAGAGCTTGTTCATGGTTTGATTGTAGTATCAGAAGGAATCTATCTAAGAAAGGTTGGTTGGGTTTTTCCCCAGGTTTAGGGTTTTCCCAGGATAACTCTTGTGTCTCTTTGTTCTTGTTTATGTTTTTCATATTTCCAATATATGGTATATGGTTAATGAATGTAAAATAAGATCTAAATACACTGGTAATCATATTTCTCTGAAAATTTAAGAAAATATAACATGCATTTATTAGGATTAAATACGCCCATGAAAGAAAATAATTTTTGTACTAATACACCCATGAAGTTGAATAATTATGACATCTTATTTTGAAAACAAGATGTACATAAATTATACCCTTCCTCATGGCATTACTATAGGTAACCCATCAAAGTAAGCAAGCAGGGTAAGGCACACATTTTTGACACCTCTACAATATGCTTGCACGGTAGCTCAACTTTATATACTTTTTGATCTAGAAGCATTAAAGAAAAGCAACTTGCAAAAGGATTGATCAAATAGTTACCCCCAACGACCACCTTAGTGGCACTTCATATATGCTTAATGGTTTTTTTATATGACTACCCATAGGGTATTTGTAATGTCCCTTCCCAAATTCATCCACAAGAGCAAAACACGACCCCAACACTCTAAAGAATAGGTCCAGATATGATATGGCACACTCAACAAGCATAAAATCGTTGTCTTGGAATAAAATATGACCCAATAGTAAATAGATTCAATCTGGTTGAGTAGATTTTGTTTATACAACAACAAACGTCCTAAACTTTTCCCAAATACTCATGCCTAAGTGACTATTGAGAATGTGAAAAGTCACTTAAACTGATTAACAGGTAAAAAGGTCGCAAAAGAGTCAATTAATGAATACAATGGGAAAAAGAGGGTGCCCTCTCTCATTCTTGCATTGACATTTTCTAATTTCTCATTGAGAGAGCTCATTATGTTTTGGAACTCTTGGGACAGAAACCCTAGGAGGAATTTTCAGGGATTGGCTTCAGTGGCGAGACCATCCACCCTAGTTAGTCATCTGTCATATAGATATGTTCACTGTTGATGAGAGATATATTTATTGGCTACAATTTTCCTTCATGTGTGATGGAGTTTTCAGAGGTGGTAGCTGAGTTCAATTTTAGAAGGGGCGACTAACTTAAGAGGGTTGAGTTCACTATTTTTTGGGCCATATTCTTGCACTGTGGACATTGGTCCTTGTGATTTGAAGTCAAGTTCCCTTGGGAAACGAGTTGTGGGCAGAGGAAGACAATTTCCTGAGTATTTGGGTAGATTTTAGGACGTTTCTTACTATAGAAACCAAATCTACTCGCCCATATTGAATCTATTGATTGTTGGGTTGTATTTTCTTCCAAGACAATGATTTTCTACTTGTTCTTGTGGACGAATTTGGGAAGGGACATTACAATATTTCTCTAATGACTATGAGTAGGGTATTGAAGAACACAATTATTAACCCACATATCAAAACACTGATACATCATAATAAATTCCCATACCTAT
>WSFP011497489.1:0-14183 GCA_009831015.1 Picea engelmannii
TAAAATAGGGTCCAGATCGGAACACTAGATCACAGTCCTCTTTGCTCGCGAATCTGAAGACAAAAAACCCCCTGCCTACAGCTAACAGAGAGACGCCTCCCTGTATCAGCGGCTCCCAACGATCAATCGTCCATGCCTCCACCATTTTGGGGCTAGGCCATAATCCCGTAAACTTTCCGATGAGGGCCTTGTCTGCTAGATGGAGGGCAAGCTTGCATGGCTCCTCTGGAGAGAGCTCCAGAGAAGGGATCTCCTCCATCCTCTTAACAAACTTGGACGAGAGAGAAGGCTTGGATTTGGGTCCTGCCGAGCGGACCAACGCTTTGAATGCTTCCAATCGGGCTTTTCCTCTCTCGCCATTCAGATCTGGGGCCATTGTATCAGGCCGTCGACCTCCAGCAAGTCTAGTCGCAACGACAAGCACGCATGCAAAAACGCGGCGAACAGTCCACGCAGGATCGCTTTTGAAGGTGTCATTTCGCGTCCCTGTACGCAGGGAACCTAGTCGACTGCTGTCGTCGAGGATCCTCGCTCCTGCACACGAAAACCAGCGCTTAGGCGGCTAGGGTTTGGTCCCTAGACGCGGCGAAATCCGTCTCGCCTCATCTCATTTCTATAAACTAGGGGTTCTTAGCAACATTAAGGAGGTTCAAAATAGGAGAAATGTTGAGGAATTTGAAAGCCAAAGCCATTTTTATGCAAGGAAGCCATTGAGGAGGGGAACTTTGCGGGCCAATTCCGTAAGCTAAGCTCAACCTTTTTCAGTGTCGTTAGTTGTGTTGGATTCTTGAGGTCGAGAAAAACACAGCCAAACCAAATTGTAATCCATTTGACACTTTTCTAGTGTACTTTTGAAGCATTGAAGAGAAATAAGAAAGCCTCACCCACTGAGACAAAGGCCCGGAGATGTAGGCAACCTTGTCGAACTCTGTTATCAAGCTTGTTGTTATGGTTTGTTGTTGTTTGTGCTTACATTCTGATCTACATTTCTTATTATGGTTGCTATGATATCTCATTAATTTCTTCTTCTTTCATCAATTCCTAATTGGTAAATGAACTCATGCTTAAAACTTAAGTAAGTCTTTAAAAGATCATTATAGATCATTAGTGCCAGAGGAATGGCCCAATTAGGTGAATGGTCTAGGCTAAGAAATTAAGGACAATTATTCGTCTTTGCTTGGGAAGAATAGTCCAGATAGCCCATGGCTGATGTTTTACTTTATGAGGGCAGATGCTCTTCCAGATCTCGCAGATGTGAGTGGAAGAATGACCCAGATGACTCGGTTTATATCATGATATTGTTATGCAAGTTGATATCAGATGCTATGATTGTTGTGGAGACTGTATGTCTCTGGATAGTAGTTGTATTCCATTGTGGTGTATGTGTTCCACTGGTTGTGACTATGTGTCACTGGTTAGTAGTTGTGTGCTATTAGGTGTGGTTGTGTACCACTAGATAGTAGTTGTGTACTACTATGGATAGACACAGTTGTGTTCTATTGAATGACATTGTTTTGATTTCCATGGAGACTATCACTAGTGTTGGAGATGATTATTAGCTAGATGAATAGTTGGTATACTGATGGACAGACATTCTCCCTGTGGAAAATGGTCCAAGGCAGTAATTCTTCTAGGACGTATGTCCAGATTAGAATAATAGTCCTTGTAGCCCATGGCATGGCTTCCAACATCTGTTGGAACAATTACTCTTCTAGTACATATGTTTGGATTAGAATAATGGTTCTTGTATCACTCTGTGGAGTGAGTGACTTATTCAGCATCATGCTTGATTACCCAGATGGAGTATAGATTCGAGAGATGATGTTGTTTATGCTATCAAATGATATTGATAGTGATGATGGTGCTTATGATTTGATCATGAGAAACCATGTGTGGCTATGATGATGCTACCGGTCGAATGGTTTTTTTGTGCTTGTTGAAACAAATTTTAAAATTTTTATCCCTAAGACCCAAACTTTCATTTTTTGGGTTTCGGCTTTTCATAAAGCATAAGCTTCGTTATCATTCCCAAGCGCTCGATACTGATTTACCGAAAAACTTTATTCTTTAAATAATAAAAGGTAAAAAACCTAAAATGTTATAAGAATCCCGACGCATTTTCTATAAAGTTATTTTAATCATGATAAGATTTAAACCTAATGGAGTTAAGATTAACTTTAAAAAAAAAATTCAGAATTTGGGGTTTGCTAAGATGTTTCAATACATATTGAATCACGAAATCTTGATCCCCAGTTTCTTGAAAGAATGAGAGTTAGTTCAAATCCTGATTAATTAATTCACTAACACAAAAAGTTAAGGCTTAAGATAATCATATCGCGATTTCGGAAATCAGGATTCATCGATGAAATACTTCCTGTCAACACGATCCCCAAAATCCCGAAACACGAAATTTCGACCCATAATTTGTGTTAAACTGAATTAATCATGTTTTGTCTTTAATCCTGATTAATTAAGTCCTAAGTTAATCATATCGCGATTTCATAAATCAGGATTCATCGATGACATACTTCCTATCAACACGATCCCCGAAATCCTGAAACGCTTAATACCGATCAATTATTTTTCTAAAATGAATTTAAGTCTTAATTAATCTTGTCGTGATTTTGCGATTTCGGAAATCGGGATGCAGCGATAACATACATCTCGTCAACTCGATCCTCGAAATCCCGAAATGCGAAATCTTGACTCTTAATCTGTGATTAGTCTAAATTAACTATGTTTTGAAAACATGATTAAGAATAATCAATCTTTTTAGGTTTTGTTCACGTTATTGGTTTCCGATTGAATGAAATGTTCCGATTTTTAAATTCAAAAGCACCAAAATGCGGCCACTTAAATAAAGAATAATTGGTGATATGTGACACTAATGTGTATCTCAGTAAATATATACTGCATTAAACGTCTTGAATTCTTGTCAGCTGCGTCAGTCCCTTCATCGTTAAATGAATTAAAAGAGAGTTTGAAGGTCTGTGTTTCGCAACATTTTTTGTTTCAAACTATCAAGTGCAAGATACATTCAACCGAGTTCATACACTCCTTTTTGTGACAGGTTTTCCATCTAACTTAAATTCATGGCACCAAAAAAGGCACCAAAGAAGAGTGAAGATACATAGGAAGGAGATGTCATATCTGACACTACGCCACACGCTATTGATTCCATTAAATCTTGTACACAAATCTCTGAACTCCTGGAATTCGAATTCAAGAATTCTCATACTGATTCTGATAATCACTTTCGGGATATAGCAGAATCAGAGCTTCATAAGATCGCGGCGCGCCCTCGGCTTTTGGCGTATAACGATATGATCAGTTGGGCACTGGAAAAGGTTGATATTCCAATGAGGAGCATCTTAAATAATCAAGGGGTCATTGTCGGCTTGTTTAGTCCATAACATATACAAGTAATGTATAAGCTCTCACCGAATCCTAATTACACTTTTAATGTTGAGTTTTTACCTAAATTTCAAAGGAAAGAGTGTACTGAGGCAGACCGAACTTATCCTGATTTAATTAGAGATTGGTCGAGATGTCCATCAAAGTTTAGGGCTGATACCCATGGGGTTTATGCCACGACATCTTTGAATGAATACATGGTCTATGTAGCTATTATGTTGTGTAGATTGTTCGGGAGAAAGGATCCCTGCCATTTTCATGCAAATTGGGTGCCCTTTTTAGAAGAATTTTCAGAAGGATTCACTTTCAACTGAAGTAAAATTATATCTGATAACCTAGCTCAATAAGTTTCAAAATACAGAGTTGGGAAATCTAAAGGTCAACCAGTGGCCTTTTATATGTCAGCATACATTATGGACGCAGTTTGCTTTATGACTCTTTTTCCCTTGATGAATTGGAGTTGGAACATAACTTGCCCCGAGCCCATTCATGAATATCAGTCTACACTTTGGGAAGAAAATGATAAGGATGCATTTTATGAAATTTTCCATTTCGTAATTATTCCAATGCATAAAATGTTTCATGGCTGTGAACCCCCTTGCATTTCTGAGTCAGTCTCAAGAAATCTCAAAGCAATAGTCGACTGGTTTGTTGATGAAAACTTCTCTTATATTAGGGTTTATGGATGCTCAATCCCCCCTCACGCACTTCTGAAATTCCTCCTGGACAGATTGGTATTGAGGGAGGTAGCACATCAAATAGTGAAAGGTGGTACTGGAATAGAGCTAAAAGTAGCTCAAAAGAAATACTAGCCAACCTTCCTTGTGTATGTCAGGAAATTTTCATTACTAAACCTCGACCATTCCAAAGTAGAGGCTGAAGCATTAGAAGAAATAAAATTGGTGAATATTGAACACAAAAAGCATGACCCTTATCAATTAGTAAGCAGACATTTGATGCACTGTAATTTGAAAACTTATGAGCACAAAACATTTGTTTATGATGATATTTTCAAGGAGGTCAAAACCTATGAAGAAGTATTGAACAGGGTACAGGCCATGTCACCTGACTCACAGGTTGGTTTCATGTCATTTCAGAGTCACAGACGAAGTTGATTACCAAAGAGTTTGCAGGGTGAATCTACAACCCATCCTCAAGAGTAGGAAGGGCCTTCCCCAGGCTTTGAAACAAATGTACAGGATAAAGTAAATACAAAAGGAAAAATGAAGGAGGGTGAAATGCCTTCACAGGAAACAGGAGTTTCTCAGACAGAAGAATCAGAGGCAGGGAAAGGAAAGGAGTTGGAAACACCTTCAGAAATCCCTGAGAGTTTTCCGAAAAAGTTAGGAGGAACAACATTGACAGAACTTGGAAGTCCCATTACTTCCTTGACTCCATTGCAATCTACTTATGGAAACCCCCATGAGGGAGCTCTGTATGTTAATGATCTTGAGCCTATTTCTAGGGATGAGATTCCTTCATCCGATTATTTCTTCAGTAAAAAGAGAAAGACAATCCTTAAATAGGAAATCCATCCAATAGGAGATATGATGGTTAAAAAACATAGGGTCATTATAGATGAACAAAAACTTAAAGAGGGAGAATTCACTACAGAGATAGCAGGCACGATGGGAGCTTTAGTGTCAGCGAACATATACTCTGTGGGCAATTTGACAACTATGTTGGAACAAAAAGACCAAATGATATCTCAGCTACAGGGTCAATTGAAAGAGACCGAAAGAAATATTAGTTGGGGAATAAAAAAGGGTTTAGAACAAGCTAGATTAAATGATATTCAAGAGATTCAGAAAATGAAAGAAAGATTAGAGGAAGCAAATCAAAAAATACAGGTCACTCAGGCACAGGTCCTAAAGCAAGAAGAAACAAATAAACAATTACAAGATAAGATTAGTTTCATTTCAAATCAATTGGTAGAGCTTGAAATTTTCCAGGCCCAGGTATTGGGAATACATTTGAAGATAGAAGAGGAACAACAAGGAGTGTTTTTAAATCTGGAAGTTGTCCAGAATTAATTTCAGGAAACAAATAAATCTTTGGAGAATATTCTCCAGAAAGAAAGAGAAGTAAAGGCAGCCAGAACGACTTTCCAGAAAGCAGTGGCCCTTTCAACAAAGGAGGAGGTCGAAAAGATTCAAAAACTATCTGTCTCGGAGTAGGTTAAAGGAGACGTAATACTCAAGGTATGGGAGGCAGACCTTGCATAAAATAAAAGAATAACCAGAGAGGTCAATGATGATTGTCAAGGAATTTTTTATCTTTTAGAAAAATATTCTTTGAACATTGGAAAAAACAACTGTTCGGGGATATTAGGAGAAATTAACATTATCAAGCACCAGCTAAGATTCAAGGAAGATCTAGAGGAAATGCAGGTGGAGATCCCAAAAATAAAGGTAATCAATGTCACCAAAATTGACAAATGGATAGTGATGTTGAACTTAAAGTTGCAAACTATTAAGTTCACAAGGAAGATAATTGAAGAGCGTCTGCCTGAACTACAAAAAAAGTTCTTCATATTCGAGGCAAAAGATATACCAGAAGCTCCTAGAGTTTTGGTGAAGTTTTTGGGAAAATGTATTCGCTATCTTGAAGCAGAAGGAGGAAGTTCATCAACGTAGACATGAGATACTCTTTTGAATATTTTCACCATTAGAATAATGAAGCAGTTTGAATAGAAATGTAAACGGTTTGACATTGTCCATTCATGTAACCGTAATCTTAGGAAATTGGTTAATCACCAACGGGAAAAATATTTAGTGATCATGTATAAATATATTTTCATGAGACTGAGAAAAGGTTTTTGGTTTTTTGGGAGAGCCGATTGTATTAAAAAAGTTTTCCATCCATTGTGATATAAATAATGCAAACGAGATTCTGAATTCTGTCAACTTGAAGATATGTGTTCTTTAACCCTGTTTACAATTTTTATGTTTCTCTTTTAATGTCCTTCTAATGAATGATCAACCATAAGTTTATTTCATATATCTTTTGTAGTTTGAATTGATTTGGTTATCAAATTATTTACAACTTTTCCTTTGAAATTGCTATCAGTAATTTTAAGATATGTAGATCATTTGAATGATTATATTTAACACTTCATTAGAAATCATGTTTTCCTCTTTACTTCCTGTTACAATATGAGATTCTTTCGTGATTAAAGCCTCATATTTTTTCAACAATATTTCTTTGTTATTTTAGTATTCTCAAAATTGTTTCAAGTCCAGGAAACGGCCTCAACTATTATTATATTATTATTTTGAATTCCAAAACTATTTTTCTTATTTTCATCCCTTAAAAACTAGAGCAACAATTTATCAAAAACTTTTAAAATTTAAATTAAAACTTCAGTTTCCATGACAGTCCCAAATAATAGACAGCCCAACGTAGAACCTGGCCTCCAAGATCAAACTAGCATTGCTTTAAACCTGTTTAATACTATTCTACAAACAACAACTAACCGGGTTGAATTAGAATGTTCATGGGTAGCTATTGAGAGAGATATCAGCATCCAAGAACAACGAGAAGCTAGATAGAGGCAGTTGAGAAACCAACTCTAATTTACCTTTCTTTTTTATTCTTACCCATTTTAAATACCTTTTCCTTGATGGATGCCTTGATGGTATACTTTAGAGCCTTAAAGTATAAACTCAAGAACAATATATTTTTGGTGTCGTTGTCGGGGAACGAAGAAACGAAACTTTTCCCTGGGAAGAATGACATTCACACTTTCTTTCTTTGATAGTGAACAAAGATAGAAAACCTTCTAAAGCTAACTTTATTTTTCACTTGGCGACTCCACGATAAGTAAACTGGGTATTAGCTGAAAGAACACCAGAAAGAACCTGGACGACAAGCAGACCTCGCCAGTCTCTGATCAGGAAAAGATTTTAAAATCACGAAGATCCCTTAGACAAATCCTTTTACCCATACATACTATTTGTCAGCCTGACTCTACGCAGTTGAATTTTTCAGAAACACTTGAGAGATCTGTCTCGCTTCCCCTCTCATACGATACGTTCTCTTTTCCTGAGGTATTTTCCCCAGATTTCCATGAACCTTCTCCTCACACATTCCGAGCTTCAGCCTCGAATCTACCAATGGCTGCACAAGGAGGTGCTGGAGATGGAGGTGGTGCCCCAGGAGGACTAGCAAGTGGCCAAGTACCGCTTCCTGGAATCTTTGCTAAAGTAGATGCTAGATATGCCCCCCTTGTCCTTCCAATTCCCCTACACGATCTTCCCGAAAATTATATGAAAATCCTTCTGAAATTTACAGGGGAAGGAGATTTGAACATATAAACTTCTTTGACCAATTTGCCTACATCCTCATAATAGAACACGAAGATGTCTATTCTAGACTCCTCGTTCAGACTTTCGAAGGACAGGTGAGGACCTGGTTCCGATCCTTAGCAGCCGGATCTCTAAGATCTTACGAAGAACTTGAAAGTGCTTTTATTAGACAATGGGGAGAGAAGAGGGACCACCTCTACTACCTAACTGAATTCAGATCCCTTAGAAAGAAAAACTCAGAATCCGTTCTTGAGTTCATGCAAAGGTTTAACAAGTTGTATTATAAAATCTTGGTTGAGGTCAAACCTTCACAACCCGCAACAAAGGTGACTTTTGCTGGCGCTTTTGATCCTAATTTCGCCTTATTATTGAGAAAAAGGAGATCAAAAGATCTCACAAAAATGCAAGATGATGCTCTCGAGATTGAATCGAACATGATGGCATCAGGGAAATTAAAATAAAAAATAGAAACAGGGAACAAAGAAAATAGGAAATTCAAAGAGCAAGGTGGACCCTCAAGATCGGGGAAATCCTCAAGAGATAAAATAGATGAGATGGCTAGGGTAATTAGAGAACTTTCAAATAAGATCTCAAAAATGGAACTAGAGAAATCAAAAAGGGATAATTTTCCCAGAAAGGATTTTAGAAGGAATCATGATCCACAGGCCCCACATAAAACAATTAAAAATGAAGATCAAAAGATCCCAACCCCCTTCAAAAGTGAAAACTTCATTGGAGAGGAAGATCTAGAAAATTTTGAAGAGTTCGATGAGGAAATTAATAATCTTGGCGATGATAATAAATCACCTTATTTATCAAGACAAGATTATGAAAGATCCCTAAATAAATAAATTAGATCGGAAGACGATGTTAGCAATGACACTTTTGAAGATCTGTCTTATCAGGGCATCGTTGATGATATTATAGCCGAACTACATGAGAAATATAATTTAATACCTAGGAACAAGAATCTTCCAATTGCTCCAACAAAAAATATCTTGCCTAGAGGCGAAACTCATGAAGCAGCTCCAAAGGTTGCTGAGAAAAAACTGCAAAAACCCAAACCGCTGACACACAGCCTGTCAAGTCAAAGTCAGTAGGAACACCTGCTGAGAAAAAAAAGGATCCTATGACTGAAACCAAGTCTGCACCACAAAGAAAAGCTGAAAAGAAAGGAATGGAGGCCCCAAACATAGAAAGCGACAAGGCCCTGGGAAATTTTAATCTATAAAACGAAATAAATAAAATCAAAATCCCTATCCCACTTGTTGAACTGGCTAAAAATCCCATATACAGAAAACAAATTTCCAAAATGATTAGCTTTTCAGAAGACGAAATCCAGACCGATGTCATCAACTTAGAAGATGACAATCCGACCATAGTTTTTGGTCCGCATTTCAAAGGTGCAAGAGACACTGTATCCCCCTTTTATATCACGTTGACCTTGTTCGACCACCTACTTCATAACTCCATGCTAAATTCTAGAGCATCTCACAATGTGATGCCAAAAGACATTATGGAGAAACTAGGTCTTGAAATCACCAGGCCATATGGAGACTTATATTCATTTGATTCAAGAAAGGTCAAATGCATAGGCATGATTAAATACCTAGTGGTAGGTTTGGCACAAATACCCGCAAAAAGCATTCTTATGGATGTTGTGGTCGCTGATATCCCTCCTAAATATGGTATGTTGTTATCTAGGTCATGGGGTGCCAAGCTTGGAGGATCTCTCCAACTTGACATGACATATGCTACGATTCCAGTTTTTGGAGGACAATACACATGGTTATACAGAGAAACTAGGCTGGCATTCACGATAGGTGATCCACATAACCCAAATAACCATCCTATATATATTTCCAACCAAGATTTAGGAAATTGTATATTATCTATTGATGATGATTTTGAAGTAGATATAGATGAAAGTTGTACAGAAGAAAAAACTGAAAAAGAAAAAATTTAAAAAAATGTATATAGCACTAGTGTATGGAAGATGTATTTTGACGGTGCTTCATCTTTCCTTGGAGTTGGAGCTGGGGCACTCCTTGTGGATCCTGATGATGAATTTGTAATCCCCTTTTCATATAGGCTTCAATGGAATGTGGACTGCACAAATAATGTATGCGATTATGAAGCCTTAGTGTTAGGGCTAGAAGCTGTCAGGAGAATGAAAATAAAAAACCTCAAAGTCTTTGGTGACTTTGAGCTAATCATTAAACAAGTAAATCGACAGTACTAGGAAAAACATCCTAGGTTGAGGTCCTATAGGAATTGTGTCTGGGATTTGATCGAGAATTTCTTCTCCTCTGTCAAAGTTCATTTCATTCCTTGAAATGAAAACCAACATGTTGATGCGTTAGCCAAGGCAGCCTTTACTTTCACACCTCCTACCGCGTTTAAACTAAAATACCACAGGAGACACCGACTTTCTATACTGAATAACATACAACATTGGAAAGTCTTTGAGGACGATGAACAGCTTCGCAAATTTATGGAATCTATAGACAAGTTTGTCGAAACACACACTGACCAGGAAAACCAAAATGACCCCATTTGGATCATGCAGGAAGGAGAGGATTCTCAAGAGTTTCACGATAAAATCACGAATCATCGAATGCTTGTTCTCAAAAATAACCAGATCCCCAAGGGTCTGATTCCCTTGGAAAGATTATTCAATCAAGATGATATCCCTTCAAAATCCACTCTACAGCCTCAGCCTGAAGAGGTTGAAGACTGTGACATAGGTAATAAAGAAAATCCTCGGTTGGTTAAGCTATCCAAGTATCTATCCCCTGAAATAAAAAATAAATACGCAGATTTGCTTAGAAAGTACAAAGACGTTTTTGCTTGGTTATATGAAGAGCTGAGAACCTATGACACCTCTGTGATCGAACATAAGATACCCCTAAAGCCTGGTGTCAAACCCTTTAGACAAAAACTCAAACAAATTAATCCTATTTTATTGCCCATGATTGAAAAGGAAGTCAAAAAACTCCTGGATGCAAAAATAATTGTACCATTGAGATACTCTAACTGGGTAGCAAACCTAGTTCCGGTTAGAAAGAAAAACGAGGAAATTAGACTGTGTGTCGATTTCAGAAATCTTAATAAGTCATCCCTCAAAGATAATTACCCCCTACCCAAAATGGATCACATTTTAGAAAAAGTAGTTGGGGCAAATAGGATGTCGATGATATACAGGTTTTCAGGGTACAATCAAATTGTATGTTAAGATGTTAAGATGTTAGGGCAAATAGAAAAGACAGCCTTTACCACTCCTTGGGGTACATTTATGTATGTTAAGATGTTGTTTGGTTTGATGAATGCAGGTGCTACCTTCCAGCGGGCTATGGATATCGCCTTCATTGGTGAACATGATAAATTTGTGGTTATCTATCTTTATGATCTAACCATTTTTTCTAAATTTGATGAAGATCATCTGATTCATCTCAAGCAGACATTTGAGAAATGTTGCAAGTTCGGTTTGTCTTTAAATCCAAAAAAATCTCACTTTGCTATGCAAGAAGGTAAACTTTTGGGCCATATCGTGTCTCGAGATGGAATTAGAATTGACCCTAAAAGAGGTGAAGCTATAGATACAATAAGTATTCCTAGGAATGTAAAAGAGATTCAGTCATTCTTAGGAAAAATAATTTTTTTGAGAAGATTTATTCTAAATTTTGTTGAAATCATAAAATTGATCACAGTTATGCTGAAGAAAAACAATGAAGTGAAATGGACAGTGGAAGCTAAAGCATCGTTTGCACACATCAAGAAAGTTATAAGCGGGGCACCTGTACTAGCAAGCCCTGATTATCTCAAGGATTTTCTTATTTTCTCATTCGCCTCCGAACACACACTTGCCGCGGTACTCCTTCAAAAGAATGAAGAAATTTTCGAGCAACCGATAGTCTTTTTTAGCAAAAGTCTTTGAGATGTCGAACTCAGATATAATATAATGGAAAAACAAGCATATGCTATGGTGAAAGTGTTAAAGGCTTTTAGAACTTATGTGTTGCATTCTAAGGTGATTGTGTATGTACCTACTAGCTCCGTAAAAGATATTTTGGTTCAATCCAATAGTGATGGCAAAAGAGGATGGTGGCTTGCCAAAATCCAAGAATTCGACTTGGAGATAAAACCAACGAAATTAGTAAAAGGACAAGGTTTAGCTAAACTCTTAGCTGAATCAAATTTCAGAGCTCTCGGAATAAATGGCTTACAGGGAGGGAAGAGTGTGTGGACATGAATGAACTTGATGAACCAATAGCTAAAATCAGAATCGAAGAGAAATTTGTTTCATCAAATTGGTACAAAAACATAGTGTCCTACTTGTTGACCTTGAAGTGCCCAAATGACTTACCCCCATCTAAAGCCAGAATTCTAAAGCTGTATGCGGTCAAATACTGCATATCCGAAAGATGATTATATTGGAAGGACCCACTTGGATTCATGTTGGTTTGTTTGGTCGAATCAGAAATAGAAAAGGTCATAAGCCAATTTCACGAAGGAGTGTGTGGAGGACACCACACTTGGAGGGCAATGACCTATAAGATCCTGAGGGCAGGGTATTATTGGCCCAAACTTTTTTCAGACGTCAACGCCAAAGTCCGAGCTTGCAACCCTTGCCAATTGTTCTTAGGAAAACATAAACTCCCAGCAATGCCATTGGTTCCGGTCAAAACGGAAACTCCTTTCCAGCAATGGGGATTAGATTTCATAGGAAAAATTAATCCTCATTCCAGCGCTCAACACAGATGGATCCTGACCGCTACAGATTACTTCACCAAATGGGTGGAATCTATTCCAACTAGAAGGGCTACTAAATCAGTGGTAATTGATTTCTTAGAAAAAAATATTTTGTCTAGATTTGGCTGCCCCCGAAAGATAGTCACAGATAACACACAGGATTTTAAATCTATGGCTATGGTCAGTTTCTGCCAAAAATATAATATTGTGCTTGGTCATTCCACGGCATACTACCCCCAGGGAAATGGTTTGGTTGAGTCTTCAAACAAGAGCCTAATCAATATAATCAAGAAAGTGTTGAGAGAAAACAAGAAATCTTGGCATGTGCATTTGAAATACGCTATGTGGGCAAATCGGATAGGCACGAAAATGTCTATTGGTACTTCCCCCTTCCAAATGGTATACGGGACAGATGTAGTGTTGCCTATAAATCTAGCGCTTCCTGTAATGAAATTTTGGCAATATGAGAAGGAAGAACCAAATCCTGTCACAAGAAGGATAAATCAACTGATTGAAGTCCAACAGCACAGGGCCGAAGTGGACGAAAGGCTGCAGAAATACCAGGATGACATGAAAGTGCTATTGGATCGTAAGGCCAAAGACATAAATTTTATCCCCAGAGATTTGGTTTTGAAATGGGATGCTAGGAAGGAGGACTTGGGAAAACATGGTAAATTCGATCACATCTGGTACGGACCATTCAAGGTCGCATCTCCTGAAGGAAAAAATTTGTTTATGCTAGAAAATTTGGACGGTAAAATCATGAACGCCCCTGTCAACAGGCATTATTTAAAACATTATATGGAATAGTTGATTTCCAGAATTCCCACTGTATATACCGGTTTGTTTATTCTTTTTATTTCATAATTTTCTTTGGTAAGTCTACTTTCATTTTGGTTTAAAAAAATAAAAAATAAAAATAAAATAGGTTAATGTTTTTCTAGAAGTAAGGATACAAAATTCTCAATGTATTTAATTCTTTAAAATAAAAATAAAAAACCCTGATACTCTTCATATTTTTCTCTTACAGAATTTTGGCTGACAGCCCGAGAAGTGAAAGTAGCAAACAAACAGCCTTATAGCGAAAGATAAATTTGTCAAAAATAGGTGATAGATAAGATTTTATGTTATTTCAAAAGAAAACGAAAATGGTAAGGCAAAGGTGTGAGTTCCAGAAAAGTCTATTTTTTCAAACAAAGGTTTTTAATGCGGTGATTGTCTTATAAGTGTAATAGGTCACTAAAAGAATGTTTTCAAAATCTAGACCCTAAGAGTTTCACCTAGAATAAGATAAGAAGTAATTAAAATAAACAAAGAGAGAAAAGCATCTCTAAGAAAGAATTCCAAGAGTAGGATTTGATTCATGACCCCTGTTTTTTTTATTTCCGAGTCTTTTCTCCATCACCCCTTTCTACCGTCGGTTTTGCCTTCATAAAGGACCAAGTACCTTTCCAGGTTTCCCATAGAGGGATAAGAGATTACGTATTACCTTTGGAAGCTGAAAACATTTCTTAAAAGGCAGACCAGTCCTCATAACTCCTCACTCTCCAACTAAACAAAGTTATGCTTAGGCCGATCTTGACTCTCCTAGGTTTCTTAACAGTTTTCTAAGGATTTAAGCTTGCTCGAAAGGAGACCCCTGAAAATAATTTTCCCCTTTTTCTCTGCGGACTAAGGTGTTTTGAAAGTTAAGAGAAGGTGGGTCTAGAG